>OY804594.1:39353549-39504079 GCA_963680895.1 Fragum sueziense | reverse complement strand
AAACAAGGGAAAATGCGTTTTAATGATGTTCAATACAATTTTGCATGCGTTGGTTCGAACATGCAAAATTACATCAGTTATTCCTGAGTCGGATATTGTGTTAGGTAATTTTCGAATACATGTGCTAAAATTTTGTGACCGGACTTTACATGTAATTGTAGAAGGAAAGGGGTTCCGGAGTTGAGTAAAAATTGCCTTTGCTAAAAACACTTTGCTTTTTCTCTAATATTTTGTTTAGATACATATGTTATAAAAACATGTTTTAAAGACATGTATTCGCTAAATTGACAGATAATTTTGACCTCCGACCTTAAAACTCGATAAATCTCTAAGTGTATAATGTAACGACCGCGCTGATTCATCTTACATTCATAATCACCGATATTTGCCGTTCATCTTCAAATATTACAGATACAATAATTTAACACTACCCATGTAAGGTATTCGAACCACCTATTCGGGTGAGTGATATTTACAACTGTCGCCTAATAAGGAAGATCGAGCCGTTTTATATACTGTCTATTTTTAGCTATGGGTTGTCACATGGATGACTGGTTATCTGGGCTGTTATTTTGTCACACGGGAGCTACCCCGGGACGAGGTATGACGTCAAACGAAGCCCGCTCAATCACGATTTTCGTATAACGTCGCTTTTCAACGAAAGCCTCGTAACTGCAGCTTGATTTAAGCTGCAGTTACGAGGTTTTCGTTGAAAAGGAGTGATAAGCTTTGTTTGGTATGACAATTGTTTTGTAAATCTTTAACAGCACTGGGCGACTTACTGAATCATTTCCTATAAACTACAAAAGGCTTTGCAAGTCCAATTTGTAAGCTGGTGCTGACTAATAAAGATTGCTGGAAAACGACAAAACGGTTGTTGTTGTAATAAAGATACGATTCTATATACATGTAGATATATCTATACGTGTATAGCACAAAATATAGCGACAACAGAAGACAATGCTGATATCTCATGTTTGTTCTTTTAGCATAATGTTTGACAAATCTCTATCACAATGGTGCAACAAAGGCGTCAATGTTTGAGAAGGGGTTACTCATTTGCCAGATGACAAATGCAGCTTGTTTAAGATACATGAATTTTGTTGAAAAGGAGTGATACCACATCTATTGCTGCGTCAAAACTGGAGTCAACATTCTTTAACCCTTTCCCAAACAGCAACATTTTAGGGTGATCCACTCCAAAAACTGCCATATTGACAAAATGGAAGTAATTAAAGATGTAAGTTGTGTGAAACATGGCATGGACAATATTGAGACAAAAGGAGAAACTGCTGGTTATCAGCAGTTTCTTCTTTTGATTCAATGTTTTCCCAAACCTTTCCTATCAGGGACGTCAAAACCAGGTCTTGTTTGGGAAAGGATTAAGAATCCCTTTCACCAAATATTTTAGCTTCATGTAAAATTGATAAAGTCTCGGACTACGAAGTGCAAATGGCGTGTATTCTGAAATCTTAGAAAAGAAAATAATATTACTGCTGTTAGTCAATGCACATTATGCGGATAGAAATGTGACAGAAATCAGTACATCTGATCAATACTTTTTTATGAACGGATGGAGCGACACTCAAACTTTAAGAAAAGGTATGCGTCATTCTACCGTGTTTGTTTACAAAATATAATTATATCAGATATATAAGACCACGATTTGACCGAATAATACCAATTAAATGTCATCGAGGATATTTCGGGTGAAAGTACGATTAAACTTCAGGGGTTAGGGGGTTCAAACGATTCCCATCTGTGGCCTGATTATTTCATTTCAATGCAGAATTCCAGTTAAAATAGTGAAAAGTTAGGAAAACGACCCCTTTATTGTAAATGCTAACCCCCTTCACAGAAATCCTGGACCCGCTGCAGTTAAAGAAACCTCAAACATAACTTAGTGGTCGGTGCATTTTACTTAGTAAGAGTTTTAGACAATTAGAATGTCTTGTGCTAAATTTTTTCCTACCTATTTGAAATCGCATTGAAATCGGTTGTAGTAAGACGTATAGCTTCACTGTCTACAAGCCTACCTGTTGGAAAAAATATATATTTGCATAGCTGAATACAACGATATGCACGATTCTTAAAGCAATTTCATTCGAGGAGGTCAGTGAATAGTCTTTGCGTGTCCAAAAATGTCTGATTCAAATGCATTTCTTTTGTACAATCTAGAACATACTACCATTACTAACATATTTGTACGTGTAATATACAAAATTTCGACTTATTTTATTCAAAGAAAATGCAGTCAAGAGTACCTGAACATATAGGTATTGCAGCTATTGCTAACTGGCATAACTGTGGTGGAGATACATGCATCTATTTCCAACTTAAGACCGTTGTCTGACTTTTGAAAAAAGGTCAAAATTAGATAAAATATCAAAGGATTATAGGCGTAAGCTGTTACGTACTTATATCACAATCAAATGCATGTGTTACTTACAATCGATACTATAAATAGTAAGGGATAAGGGGTGTCCGTTGATTGTTTGTTTCCTATGACGTCAATCCTACCTGCACCCATTGTCTGGTATCCGAATATCGGTGACAGCCGGGTAAACTTCGGGACAACATTCTCCTGTAACCATAACAAACAGCACCGGGTCAGATCCGGGACCTAAATATTGTGGTGCAAAAATCCGAGTCATAGAAGATTTCACCGAAAATAGAAGTTTGTCTCTGTTGGGCTGTATACATTTGGACTTTGAATCGCCAAAGCTTGTTGCGTAATTTGATATGCAGAGAACCTGGCGATATGAACGGGATTCATGAGGCTATGAAAAGGGAAAACCTTAACACTTTCCCAAATGACAAAATTTTAGGAGGCTCCAAATTCAAAGGTGTTGCAGACGACATTTTCAATGTGATGAAATTTCAGAATATTGCTCTTTTTTGGGTAGAAAACATTGTGGGAAATGAAGAAATTGCTTGTCACAAGCAATTTCTTCATTTTCCACAATGTTTTCCAAGCTATTATCTTGGAGGGTGTCCATAGGCGTCACTGTGTGGTAATGGGTTAAAATACATTCTGCAGCGCAAAACACTATTCTTTTTTACTCTGTTATTAACTTACATGTATAATATGGTTCATGTTATAAAATCAAGAAAAATAAAATCATTTGCGCACTGCAAATACTTTGAAAACTTTAAGAATGATAGAACATGTTTACATTGTTATGCAACTTCAACAGTGACACTGTCCCAATATTGAGATGCACATAATACTTCTTCCAATTAATCACTGATCAATGAATACTTGATGTAAGTTTTTGCTTTACATGCTGAATCTTAGCAACTGCAGTGCTTGAGTTTTTGAAGTAAGCATTCCATTAAACCAAAATGATAGATGTATTGTTAGCTCGAACCAACATGACACTACATAAATTATTTACCGATTTCCCTCTGACTCGGTGTTTGATTGAGGAATGTACGAAATGACCCGATTACAATAATCTATTACCCGGGCCATTTCGGGTTATCTATATTTTACCCAAACACGACACTCCTTTTTGGTTATTATCTGAACTTTATTCATGATTTTGTTGAGTGAACTCGGCTCTGCCTTAAGCTTATTCTTCAAACAAAGCCCATTGCATGTTAAACGTTTACATATCCTTGACGGGCGACTTAACTTTCATAATGGTAACGTTAGCATGTTTCCACAAAAAAACGAACGTAAGTTTGGTCCATGTTATTGCAAATAAAACATACTCCTATCGTGAGAAATAAGGCGTTCAAGAAAAAAGCATATGGACCAAGGCATCTTCTTTTGCTAAGAGATAATGCGAGTTACAGAGAGGAAAAATGAGCTATATGAAATATGATTGGAAAAGACTTTCATCAATACAAGTATAAAAGTGCCATATGGTGCAGGAAAGCAAACAGACCAACGCTATGGTAATTTCTATTGACCTTTTAAATATGGATTTTTAATATAATCATGTCGTCTTGAGGTGAACCAACTTTTTGAAAGCCCCGGACAAATAGATGTTGCACATCGCATTGACTATGGACAAAAAAGGTACAAGTTTTAGCACCGGAACTATACTGAGTACATTTAATTCCGCAGAGGTACTTCGTTTGCTTATAGGATGGAAATGACAAGCAAAGGCTACGTAATGCGGGTTTATTTTCGTTGATTTATGTAATTCCATAAACTCAAAAGTTAGACAATGTTTTAAATGCACGTCGGAATAGAAATTGATCATTTTTAATTGAGAGTGGTCAAACCAATTGATACCGAGTGTGCCCGCTTAAAGCTTGAACTAAAGCCTGACATCGTCGTCGCATAAAAAGGACTTTTCTCAAAATGCAACTTCATGTGGCATTTTGTTCCGATCTTGAATAACAGGAATACGAAGTTTTTGCAACGTTTTGGGTGGTGGGGTACGTGAATATGCACGTCTCTTAGGCCATTCCAAGCATGTTCTATACGGTACTTAACAGACCATTAGTGTGTAACAGCAGTTTGTGACATAGCTTTCGTGTAACTAGTCGTGATATTAATGAGTTACGGCATCCTACGTGCCGTGAAATTTCCTTGTTTGAAAAACCAATCAAGTGTGTTCTTAAAGCTTGGTTCCTCACATTTTCAAGATGACGGGACATACTGATAGAATTCAAAATATTTCAATGAAACGTGTTTTTATAGTGTCCCTATAGATAAACTTTATAAACATGTTAAAATTTAGCTCGAGTTTCACGTGAATCAGATTAACGCAGCGTCAACGTGTTTAACGCTTTGGCTAAGGCGCTGTAAAATGTTCCAGAATTACTTACTCTAATCTTTTCTATTTACGTTTAAAAACTTGTGGGAGATTCATAACAAATATTTTTATTTCTTATAACATCTTATAACACCTTGATTTCAGGCTTTGAAAACTCTGCGTTTTTAAATGTACTTAGTATATATGTCGTGGACCAGGGGCTAGATTCACTAAAATTTTTAAGGCATATTTTTGACTTACCGGTGCCCTACATGTACGAAACGCTCAAAACAACAATCGCCTCACTTAAGTCTTGGGTGATTGATGATACATGAGTCTTGTTCTAAACATGCCGTAAGTCATCGGTAAGAGAAAATATTTCTTCAATGGTTTCAGGAAACTGGTCCTAGATTCCCATTGATTGCGAGTTGGCAGAAGAATGTATCATCTTGAATTAGAAGGGCTGAATGAACTTGACGCGAATTTTGCTTTAAAGAAATGACCTATACCATACATGTTGACCAATATAGAGGCGATATTTCCATATTATATTTCATCCTAGCATGTGTCCATTTAAACTTAAAAGAACTTAAGTCAAGTATCATCTTAGATTCGCCTATTTGTGTATAAGTACTCATTATTATATACATTATATTACGCATGGTGTAGATTTTTAAGTTCGAGGCATCAATGTTTGATCACAATGAAACATACAAAAATTGCACACAAAAACATAATGACTTAAAGTCTAATGAACCTTTTTAGAGCAGTATGGGTCCAGTATCTTACACTAAGTGCAAGATTCGCAGCATTATGTCAACCGACTATGTATGTACAAAATGGAATTTTTACGGATTTATAACATTAATTTCATCAAGTCAGTGAGATGTCACGCGAAGGTTGGCGTAGATTTTTTTTTAGAAAATGTAGATACAACGACGTGGTCACTCTTAGTATTAGATACATGCTGTATAGAAGGTTCTACGCGAAATAAACATTCAAACGCGCGCAGCGCATTGAATGTTTACATCGCGTAGAATCTACTATACAGACTGCATCTGACTAAGTGTTCGCTAGCGGTTTATTGGAGACGGGGCGTGGCTATGTATAGACGTCACATAAACTAGCCGTCAGTCTCGTTTATGCGAAATATAGCAGCTAAATTTTAAAATATACGGCAATTATATTAGTCTAAAAGTTAGGTCGAACATTAATGCAGAGTGGCACTTTTTACTTCATAGCTATGTAAGCATAGATACAAAATCTTCATGGAAAAAGTTTGGCCAAGTTTTGCTTTTGTAATTTGCTTATAGACGTCAATGCCAAATTATCGAAGTACACTCGTGACCTTACAGATCCCTGTTACCTAACAGGACAATGATATTTTGGATTAATTGAACGAACACGATTAAAGTTCGAAGCGAATATTTTCAAGCTACAATGTTTTAACGTTTAAACGTGTTTTAATGGGCTTAACCCTTTCCCAAACAAGACCTGGTTTTGACATCCCTAAAAGAAATAGCTGGGGAAAACATTAAGACAAAAGAAGAAACTGCTGATTACCAGCAGTTTCTACTTTTGCCTCAATATTTTCTATGCTTTCTTATACACAGTTTCTATCTTTAACAACACCCATTTTGTCATCTGCATCAGCTTTCTAATTGGACCACCCTAAAATTTTGACGTTTGGGAATGGGTTAACATGTTCAGTACATCCAAAGGATACCAAACATTTTCGTCTGTTATCTTTGACGATAGAAATGAACAAGACAATCCGAACGTCTTCAATATCAATTATTGCCATGGATGACTGTGAAGTTTAATAAATAGTTTGGTAAATAATGATAGATGGAATACCAATTCTTAAGACAGAAGCATTCATTATTTCAGGGCAGTACGGGATGATAATGACACGCCGGATTATGTTTGTTAATCATCTTAATATGACCATGAAATGTACCCAATGCTGGGTCTTTGTTATATATAATTTTTTCGTCTCCCGCAAATCAGATTGGATGTTGAATAATCTCAACACTAGACTTGAATATTACTCTTGGCCCTTTTGGGTTTAGCCATGATAGTCAATTAACGGCGGAAGTCCGTTGGTCAACATACGTAACCATATTGTTATTACACCTTGTCAAACATATGGAAACTGTTAGTTTACAAGACGAACTTGTTGACCCACATATCCAAAACTGTACAGACATGACAGCGAGCATACAGTTCTCTTACTTTTACTACAGATGATGGCGAAGCTATAGCAGAACAACACGGATTCCGATCAGGCTGTGCATATGCATAGCCTGATCGGGGATCCATTTTGTTCTCAAATGTCATACGACCAATTATTCCAGATTCTAGCTCATTTATATTTTGCTCCTTGCCAAACTAATTCCTATTTTGACGCTGATGTTCAAAAATGCTTTGGAAAGTGTTTTGAGAAAAATGGAAAGGCTTAAATCCAGCATTTTCTACATTTTTTCTCTATCAACCAATGCTTAAATGTGACAATTCAATAAAGTAATGCAACATCATCTTATCCGTGCCGTCTGCATCTCTTAGAAACCGATTTTACTAACCAGCAAAACTTCAGACTTGTCCAAATTCAAAGATCTCACAGACGACAAATCAAGACTGAATTGAGTTAAGTTTTTTAATTCTTTGTCTTTCTGAGTAGAAACCATTTGGGGAAATAAATACATTGCTTGTCGTCAGTAATATCTTCATTTTCCGAACGGTTTCATAAGAGTTAATTCCGCTGGTCATCAAAAGACGTAGCAATATTGAAATCGGCTAGTTTGGACAGCCAATTGCAAATTCACGTATTTTCCGATGGGATTTTATTAATCTTGGTGCAGAGCAACAGAAAGGGGGTGAGGATAAAGAAATTCGAACGTTTTTTAATTACAATGTTGTGGGTACTCATTTGATTCGTCTCTATAAGACGATTCCAATGAGTACCCACATCATAGGGTTTAATGAACAATAAATGAAATATTGCACTTTGAAAAGTCATCAACCCCTCTTATCTGTAGACCATCCTGGCACGCCTCTGGAGCCGCGCATGACAGAAAACAGAACTACTTAATAATCATTATGCATTTTTATTTACATTTCGTATTTACATAACAAAAGTGACCAGCACTTGCAAGTAATGAGATATCTTTGTGAATCAATAAATAAATAACATTAAAACAAAGTCAGTCTTATTATAAATTAAACATGTCATAGTGCATTTTACATTTGAGTCGGTACCAGAAATCAGAATCAGGCATATAACCCTTTACCAAACAAGACCTGGTTTTGACGTCCCTTAATCGAAATGGCTTGGGAAAACATTGAAACAAAAGAAGAAACTGCTGATAACCAGCAGTCTCTCCTTTTGTCTCAATATTTTCTATGCCATATTTTACTCAAATTTGATCTTTGATAACATCCATTTTGTCATTTGTTGCAATTTTGAAGTGGATCACCCTAAAATTTTGCCGTTTGGGAAAGGGTTAAGGCATTTCATACAATAGACAAATAGATCAGTTTGTACGCTAGAGTAGTATGACCAGGATCATTGCTGTTCTGGTAAACGCATAATATTATTGTTCTCAAATGAGTACCAATGCATAATCAACTTTCATATTGCTTTGTGGATGATTGAAATGACTGGCTTGAATACAGTGAAAATTGGCAACATTATTTATGAAGCATGCAATAAAAGAATAGGTCAATCATTGAGTCGTTTCTCCTAAATCAGAAATTAACCATATCTTAGACAACAAATCCTAGACTAGTCCAATTTGAAAGGTGTTGTAGATGACAAAACAACTGTAAGAAAAGGTATACATGAGAAAAAAGATCGACTTTGTTGAACCTGAGTACCAACAACATAGATTTGAAGTTTGCTGATGAATTTTAAATGATATTTTGTCGTGCAAACCGCTAACTCAGCGACGGTTTTGGAACCGTGCTTTGCCAACAGTCTATTGTTTGAAGCTGTGAAACTAGATGATACATAATGTTGGTTTCTGTGCATACACGGTTGGTTACGTTAAAAACGCCGTCATTGAAGCTTACGAAAGCTGTAATTACAACTTTTTTATGAAACGGTCGGTATGCTACAACAAATCCGTTGGGCAGTAAGGAGACTACATCTTGAAACGCACATGAGCAACCGTGTTTATGAAATCCGACACAAATATGTTTATCTTAACAAGAGGCCCAGGAGGGCCTGAATCGCTCCACTGGTTAGAGTGGAAGAATTATCCCATGATTTCTTGTAAGCCTTACACAGCGGCAGCCAAATCTTGATATTTGTGAATAAATTTTGAAGAGAGACTCAAAGAACATTCTTGCAAAGTCTGGTTCAAATTGGCCTTATGGTTGATTTTTAAAGAATTTTCTTATGATTTCACTAAGTCTGATAAGCCCCTTTCTCCCTGCCACGGCCACATTTTTTTGACAAATATAAAAACTTGTGAACAAATTTTAAAAAGAACGACTAAAGGCACATTCCTGCAAAGTCTGGTTCAAATTGGCCTTAATATGGTTGATTTTTAAAGAATTTTCTTATGATTTCTTTAAGTCTGATAAGCCCCTTTCTCCCTGCCACAGCCACATTTTTTGACAAATGTCAAAAATTGTGAATAAATTTTGAAAAGTGAGACTCAAAGAACATTCTTGCCAGGTTTAGTTCAATTGGCCCAATGGTTGATTTTTAAAGAATTTTCTTATGATTTCTTTAAGTCTGATAAGCCCCTTTCTCCCTGCCACGGCCACATTTTTTGACAAATGTAAAAATTTGTGAACAAATTTTGAAAAGAATGACTCAAGGCACATTCCTGCAAGGTTTGGCTCAAATTGGCCCAATGGTTGATTTTTAAAGAATTTTCTTATGATTTCTTTAAGTCTGATAAGCCCCTTTCTCCCTGCCACGGTCACATTTTTTGACAAATGTGAAAATGTGTGAACAAATTTTGAAAGGAATGACTCAAGGCACATTCCTGCCAGGTTTGGTTCAAATTGGCCCAATGGCTGATTTTTAAAGAATTTTCTTATGATTTCTTTAAGTCTGATAAGCCCCTTTCTCCCTGCCACGGCCACATTCTTTGACAAATGTAAAAATTTGTGAACAAATTTTGAAAAGAATGACTCAAGGCACATTCCTGCCAGGTTTGGTTCAACATGGCCCAATGGTTGATTTTTAAAGAATTTTCTTATGATTTCTCTAAGTCTGATAAGCCCCTTTCTCCCTGCCACGCCCACATTTTTTGACAAATCAAAAATTCACGAACAAGTTTTGAAAAGGGTCACCCAAGGAACATTCCTGCCAAGTTTGGTCAAAATTGGCCCAATGGTATAAGAGGAGAAGATGTTTAAAGAAAAAGTTAACGGACGGACGCACGGACGGACGGACGCACGACGGACGCACGACAGACACAACGCCATGACAATAGCCCGCTGGCCTTCGGCCAGTGGAGCTAAAAACTACTTTCAGCAGTCACTGTGAATATATCAGCATCACAATTCAACAATTGAGCCAGGATTTGGAAAAAAGAAGTTATAACAAATTATTTGCATACCATAGTCGAACAAAATTTATAATTGCTCTGATGAAATATGTTTTATTCTCATAGAAACCTTACCGCTGTCTCAGCACGAAACGGCTGTAACTGCCTATATATATTTATAGGCAGTTACAACCGTTTCGCACTGAGCCATCGATATGAGAACAGCATGAGACCTCACCAGAGTCCACTAAGACATATATTGAACTAGGTCATTGGTAGTTTCATATGCTATACGGGCATTTTCCTCAGATCCAAGCTCAAATTTGTTTTATAAAAATAATTATATCTTTCCGCGTTATGTACACTGAACCGTATCACAGTCTTTACTAGATGACGTCACTCATACATGAGAAAATAATCCTGCCGGACTACTTTTTTGTCCCTGAATAGCCTTTGGTTTGGCCTGAAAAATACAAATAAATGGAATAAAAATAATGGAAGTACATCAGACTATAATGTCATCTTATCAAACATCGTTTACGCATAATAACAAATTTGGTTACCATAATTATAAAGTATAATGTGTAATATGTATTTTATGGTTACACAAAAAAATGACAAATGAGACTGCTCAAAATTAAGGCATTCCATCCATCATTAGATACCAAACATTTCGTGCAACTTCGGGCGTCATCCGTGGCAACGGAAATTGACGATGTATGACACCTACAACTGCACGAAGGGTTTGCTGTCTTATGATGGATGGAATACCTTAAAGGTAATTTAGAATTTTTAAGTCTAAAAACTAAGAGTAAATGCGTCAATATCCGCCGTTTTTTAAACGTTGAAGAATGTACGAGACACACTAATAGAAGTATGTTCATTAACCGATTTTAAAAAGAACACGAAGTACGAAACTGCTCAAAAAAGAAACATTTAGAAACGAAAAGACGACGCAAATATACAAGACGGCACGTAGGCTTGTTAAGCATTTTCAAAATTGACCAAAAAATCTTAAAATATCAGGAGAGATTGTGGTTGAGCTGTCTATGATATCGCTGCTTTTCAACAAAAACCTCGTAACTGCAGCTTAAAACAAGCTGCAGTTACGAGGCTTTTGTTGATTTCATACACTGCTATTGAAACAAATGCTAGGGTCAGTTTTTTTATTCAAAATTCCCTATCTAGAAAAGCAAAAAAAGTTTGCGTTTTCGATTATTTAGTTGCGCACGACACCAATTTATTTGAAATTGAGAGAAATGAAAATGACCACCATCGTCTTTTTATAATTACATTATCAATTTATTTCTAAACTTGCATAATGCAACTGATTTAAATTATATTATCAATTCAGATGTGCATTAAAATGATATATCTAACATTTGAAAGTGTGAGCTGTATCTCTTTAATAATTCCCTAAACACAATGTCATTAGCCTATGCAGTAACATTTTTGATACATTGGTAAAAGAAAACAATGTCGGTAATCAAAGCTTTCTTCAATCTCTCTTAATAATTTTTCATGCACAGGAAATAATTATGAGAAAATGGAGAAAACAACGTCTTTATAGCCGAAAAATATAAACTGGTACAATAAAGAGCACTATTTGCAAGGGGAGGGGCCAAACATTTTGGCTGAAGAAAAAATACTAAACAAGAGGCCCAGGAGGGCCTGAATCGCTCCACTGGTTCAGGTGGAAGAATTATCCCATGAATTCTTGTAAGCCTTACACAGCTGCAGCCAAATCTTGATATTTGTGAATAAATTTTGAAGAGAGACTCAAAGAACATTCTTGCAAAGTCTGGTTCAAATTGGCCCAAAGGTTGATTTTTAAAGAATTTTCTTATGATTTCACTAAGTCTGATAAGCCCCTTTCTCCCTCCCATGGCCACATTTTTTTGACAAATATAAAAAATTGTGAACAAATTTTAAAAAGAACGACTAAAGGCACATTCCTGCAAAGTTTGGTTCAATTGGGCACACTGGTTGATTTTTAAAGAATTTTCTTATGATTTCTTTAAGTCTGATAAGCCCCTTTCTCCCTGCCACGGCCACATTTTTTGACAAATGTCAACCAGAATGTAAACAGAAAAATCATTAAGACCCCCTTTCTTAGTCTAGATCTGCCCAATTCAAGACAAGCTTCTCTTTTTAAGTGACAAACACTTTGACTCAATCAAATTCAGTGTAAGAAAATGTCATAAAGACCCCTTTTCCCATGTTTTAACACAAAACCTTTCCATGTTCAAAAAGGTTCATTCTGTATGCTGAAACAATTATTTTGACCAGTTGTTTTTTCAGATTGAGCTGAATTTGTGGCCTTCAGTATATAAACATTGGAAATGTCATTAAGATCTCTGTATGCTTAAACAATTATTTTGACCAGTTTAATTATGACCAAGTTTCAATAGGATTGAGCCAAATTTGTGGCCACTAGAGTGAAACAGTGAAAATGTAAATAAGGCCCCTTTTCCTGTGTTTTCAAAAGGAATAAAATTCCTTTTAAAACTTTGGTAGAGCTTAACCCAAAGAAGATCCCTGCAAAGTTTCAGGTCGTTTGGCCTTGTGATTTAGGAAAAGACTTTTAAAGCAATTGTTGGACGATAGACAACAGACAGACGGACAACGGACATTCACCGATTACAATAGCTCACCTTGAGTACTTTGTCTTCACGTGAGCTAAAAGTTGAACGCACGGACGGACGGACGCACGCACGCACGACGGACACAACGCCATGACAATAGCTCACTGGCCGAATAATGGAAAATAAGCCCCGCCCACAGTGGCCATGTTTTTCGAATTATCAAAATTTCTTCAAGGAATCTGAAAAAGGGTCACCAAAGGAACATGCCTGTCAAATTTCAAAGAAATCTGATAAGTTGTTTGGGAGAAGAAGATTTTTTAAGTTTTTTCTAAAAATTCGTATTTGTTACCATAGCAACCAGAGTTTTCAATGGAATTGAATTCTTTGAAGGAATTTGAAAGAGGGCTATGCAAGGAACATTTCTGTGAAATTTAATTAAAATTGGTCCAGTAGTTTTTGAGAAGAAGATTTTTTAAAATTACACTATGCGCCATATATGGAAAATAAGCCCCGCCCACAGCGGCCATGTTTTTCGAATTATCAAAATTTCTTCAAGGAATCTGAAAAAGGGTCACCAAAGGAACATGCCTGTCAAATTTCAAAGAAATCTGATAAGTTGTTTGGGAGAAGAAGATTTTTTAAGTTTTTTCTAAAAATTCGTATTTGTTACCATAGCAACCAGAGTTTTCAATGGAATTGAATTCTTTGAAGGAATTTGAAAGAGGGCTATGCAAGGAACATTTCTGTGAAATTTAATTAAAATTGGTCCAGTAGTTTCTGAGAAGAAGATTTTTAAAGAAAAAGTTAACGGACGGACGGACGGACGCACGGACGGACGGACGCACGCACGCACGACGGACACAACGCCATGACAATAGCTCGCTGGCCTTCGGCCAGTGGAGCTAAAAATATCCCTGGCATGAATCTGTTTACAAATTCAAGTTGGAACCAACACCTGAATCGTCTACAAAGATATTTGAGCCAGGATCTTGAAAGGGGTCCCTTATAGCATTTGAGACACCCATTTTTCAAAGTCAGACTGTGCCAAAGTGCAGTCCGACCTAGATCCATGTTACTCGCATATTGTTGCTGCAGACCATTGCGAAGCTAAATGAAAACAAAATGTTTCCTGATCAGACTGCGTGTATACGCAGGCTGATCTGGAACCATGTTGGGCTCAAAAGACTTCAGGAGCTTTTTCCAGATCCTGGCTCAGTTGTCGCCTACAAAGACATTGTTAATGTACCACGCCAGTTACTTTGTTGTCTGGAAAAAGGGTTAAATCCCTGCAGAAAAATGACCAGACAACACGAAGTCGTGTCTTTAATTAATGATCTTAAAAACTTCATTTAATTATATCTTTTTCTTTTTAGAAGAACACAATTAAAATTTTATTCTGGTAGCTTCGTGTGTTTCACATAATATATATTTTCCTTAGATCATAAATATAGGTGGTAGTTTTATTACATGATTGAAGTAATAATTGGCTAAAAACTAAATGTATGTAACATTTTCTGTCTGTATATTCCAATGCTTTCTCTTTTAGGGCATCAAACATTGGGCTATATTTTTGGGATGGTTAAATCGACATACATTCATTGTTCTCTCTAATTAAGAATAATCTCTACTGGTCAGTGGAAATTAATTGTAGGAAAATGACCTTAATTTCTTTTATCCGTTTCTTTGTAAGACGAAACATACTCTAAACAGTGGAAATGAACGAAGGAAAATGTTTTAAATACAGGGAAATGAGCTTATACAGTAATATTAATTATCCTTCGGTTTTCTTCACAGATCAATCCAATATTATAGACCACCGCCAGGTTAGTTATGTTAGCAATATCCTTCGGCAGATAGAAATTAACTTCTAATATTAAAGGCAAATTACTCATTTACTGCGAATTGTTTTAATCGTAATACTTTTATGAAAAGGAAATATGACAACCTCGGAAACCACGGGGTTTTCTCATAGAATTGTGTTAAAATCACGTGATAAAGCAATTACAGGAAATCTTCAATAACTTTGTTAATATATATGACCGATTCGAAAATGGGTTGAAGCAAAGAAAGCGAAAAGACCTAAGATAATTGATGGATATAAAATATATTTTAACAATCAGCAGATAGGAAAGTTATTGGCGACCAACAAAATTCTGGACCTTAATTTACTAAGGGTTTGCTAAACATGGCTAAAAGGACTCGCAAGTCTGTCCTCCTTTGAAGTTGGGTACCAATTTTTGGAGAACGCTTGACCAAGACTAAGGATATAATACTCACTGTTATTGTTCAAGTAGAACGTGTATGATACATGTAGAGATCCTGTCAGTCCGGCAGAGCAATGGCTTCACCCTCCCCCTCGTTGTATAAGTACGACATTTTGGTGATGTGAAAATCGTTGTCACTCATCTCGTCAACCGGGAACCCCACCAACAAACAGCTAAAGTCCATCGTACGATCGACCGCCGCTGTTGCTGCGTCCTTACCCTGCTTCATCGTCAGTAATGATACCAGCTTCTCTGCACTGTCAACCTGTAAGATGCATGACGAAATATTAGAGTGGATATGAGTAATTCATAATGCGAGGCAACATTTTAACCCTTTCCCAAACAAGACCTGGGCCCGGTTTCTCGAAAAAACTTAAGTATAATCTCATGCTCAAATCTGAGCACCGTCCTCAAATCGCACGAAATCCACGTGAACTTCAATCGAATACCCTTCAACGCTGGAGAGTATCCCTTTGAAGTTGAGCATGTTCTCGTGAGAATATACTTAAGTTTTTTCGAGAAACCGGGGCCTGGTTTTGACGTCCCTAATAGAAAAGGTTTGGGAAAACATTGAAACAAAAGAAGAAACTGCTGATAACCAGCAGTTTCTCCTTTTGTCTCAATATTTTCTATGCCGTATTTTACACGAGTCCTACCTTTAACAACATCCATTTTGTCATTTGTGGCATTTTTGGAAGTGGATCACCCTACAATTTCGCCGTTTGGGAAAGGGTTAAGGTGGTACCATGTGAAAGCTGCTGCAAACAACAAAATGGTTATAAATAAAGGCATAATTTGTGTATAATATAGTTCAGAATATATTGAGACAAAAGGAGAAACTGCTGGTTATCAGCAGTTTCTTCTTTTGTCTCAATGTTTTCCAAGGCCCAATCTATCAGGGACGTCAAAACCAGGTCTTGTTTGGGAAAGGGTTAAACCTTTTGTTGTGGGCATTCATTTGAATCGTCTCGTCGACACGGCTCGAATCAGTGTCCTTAACATAGGGTTCTAACTAATTTACAATTTCTTTTATCGCCTCTGTTTTCGACTTCGCCGAATAATCGGACGTCGCGCGAATCTCGATAGGGCGGACTACCCTAAAACAAACACCATTTTAAGGATTAATTGCATAAATGTATTAGAGGCTAGATCTACTTTCTCTGCAAACTGTTCCTTCGATGATTTTGCTTTCATTTGGAATGCAAGAAGTTTTGACTTCAACAAGGTATGGCAACGATTAACACGAACTTCGTGATTGGAATTTTTTTCAATGCAATGTATTTCAAAACAAACAACAAACATAATAATAGGCCTAGTATTAAACCCTAGGAAATGAGTTGGGTACGGTGAAAGTTGAAATGACAACGTCATTAGAATTTCCCATGGTAAATTTTTCAATGTCCTAGTACTATTAATTGACCTTACGATACATGAGACAAATGTGTACAAACCATCTCGAAGTAAAGAAATCTTCTGAAATCCTTGAACATGTACTGTTGACGATCATAACTTTTCCAAAACCTATTATATTAGTTCTGTTCTGTATTTTATTAGGGAAGTCAAGCCCGTTCTTGTTTTTGAAAGGGGTTATCTGTTTTATGCACTAGAATGATCAACGTTTCGTATGCCTATATAAATGCAAAGTGCTGTAACCTAGCCATGTTTTGTCCATACGTAATATCTAATTATTCACACCAAGTCATTTTCCCCAATAATTGTAGACAAATATACTTTGAAAGGGATTCCAAACGACAATATAAAGTGTTATCTTATTATAGAATTCGTATATGCATGTAATATTATGGAAAGTCTCGGGCGAAAAGAAGAAAATGCTGGGTGCCAGCATTTTCTCCTTTTTCTGCCAATGTTTTCCATAAATATTTAAATGTCTGTCTTCAAAATCAATGTTTATTTCGAGGACTAGTAAATCAAGACACCCATCATACTATCCCTGGCCCACCTTGACTAAGCTGACAGCATTCTCCCAGCAATGAGCCTCTATAAGTTTGTGTTGTATGTTCACAAGTACGTCTGCGGTCGACATCTTGGGAAGGACGCACAGCATTACTTGTTCTGGGCACCTGCAATACAATCTTCATATTAATTTTACGATTTTCTCCATAAACCTCGTAAATGCAGCTTGTTTTCAGTTGCAGTTAGAATGATTTTGTTGAAAAGCGACGAAATATACAGCAAGTATGTACAAATATGTCGCTGCCTTTCAACGAAAACCTCGTAACTGCAGCTTTAAATAAGCTGCATGCAGTGACGAGGTTTTCGTTGAAAACGACGATGTACAATACGTTGACAGAGTAACGGGGTACACTTACAAGCATTCTCAATTTGTAATTTCAAATAAAAACCCATGTTGTGGGTATTCATTGATCGATTCAAATGATTACCTCAACATTGGGTTTGGCGATCATTTGAAAAAAAAAATATTGCATTTTGAAAGGTCATTTCCCTCTCTTTAAGGTCTGTAGCTATAGGTTGGATAAAATCACGAACAATTTACAAATAATTATCATAGCCATGACAACGTTCCCGATTTGTATCATTTGGACAATCTAAGGACATAGACGCGCACGCAAATTACTATGTAAACAAAAGACGTAAGTTGCTGCTACAATGGAGTCAATATTATAAGAATTATTTAAAGGGGGCCATGTTTGTTTGTCAAACTGTACATGCGTGCCTCTGCATACGTACAGTCTGATCAAGACCAATGTTGTTCTTTTATAGCGTCTTTATAACATGTTACAACTGTACAACAGCAGCATGGGTGCTGATCAGACTTAATTATGGCATAGGCCGGCCTCGAAACACCATATTTAAAAATAATATAAGGGCTCAATTTCCATACCCCAGCCTTTTTGCAGAATATGTTTGTATTTGTATAACTAGTTCATACATTAAACAGATCCGGGTGCTTGAAACAGACCAGGAGGGAACAAAACTTCTATATCATTTTAAAAATTACTTTGAGCCTTTTTTAAAAAAGACCTTTTTTGACGCCCCAAGTAAGTTGAAAAGGTTTGGGAAACGATTGAGACCAGCATCTTCTTCTTTTTTCTCATCATTTCAGTTTGCAATAAAACAAACGATATCCACCATCATAAAAATAACGATATATAATTTGCAGTTGCTTCCAAATTGGATTATTTTAAAACTTATACGTTTTGCTGTTTGGGAAAGGATCAATGTACTTACGCTTCTAGGACCTCTGCACTCTCAAATACCCCGTATGTGATCCTCTCTTGTGACTGAGCTTGTTTTAACACTTCTACTAAAACCTCGCCGATATTGACCATCGATCTGAAAAACATTATAGAAACTCCTTTATTTTCGTCGCATTATTCTCCCCCCATTAATTTATTTTACAAATTCTAGGGTTTTTAATCAAATAATTAATTTCACATATTCCAGTCTTCCAATCTTCTCAAATAATAATCTTTGAAAGTTTGAGATTGAAGATGGGGAAAGAGGTTTATGACTTTTATGTACATTATCTAATAAGCATTGCCTTCGCAGACTCATCGTCTAACCAAATTCCATTCTGTTCTCTTCATTACATCTACGTAGTTTGAGAACAGCATAAATTTAGTTTGAGACCAGCATATATTCCAATAAGAATGCAATATGTTGTAAACGGACCTGTTTCCACGATAGACATGTTGCAAACGCACGACCTCCTCTTTTCTTATACAAGAGTGTTCTGACGCATGAAGCCGCCGACCTCAGAAGAGCTGAGATAACTGACGGACGTTATGTAACTAATATAGTCGCGCAAAGTGCGAGTCTTGGTCAAAATCAAAAGCCTTTGCAAGTAGAAATTAGATATGAGTAGTTAAATGGCCCTCTAGTTGAATAATTATACTTCTTACAATTTAGGTAAAAGTACAAGTATCTGAGGCTGCACGAATTCCTGTATTTAAAACTTTCCCAAACAACAAAATTTTAGGGTGGTCCAATTCGGAAGCTGCTGAAGACGGCAAAAATGATGATAATAAAGACATGATTTGTGTAAAATATGGCACAGAAAATATTGAGACAAAAGGAGAAACTGCTGGTTATCAGCAGTTTCTTCTTTTGTTTCAATGTTTTCCCAAGCCTGTTCTATTAGGGACGTCAAAACCAGGTCTTGTTTGGGAAAGGGTTAAACCATTCCCAAGCAAGACCTGTTTTGAACGTCCATAATGTCGATAGAACGGGTTTGGGAAAGAACTGAGACAAAAAGAAAAATGCTCATTATCAGCATTTTCCACTTTTTGTTTCAATATTTTTCATTATGCATAGAAACCCAATCATTATCAACACTAATTTTGTCCTCTGCTGCTGCTTTCAAATTAGACTTAAGCAAAGTTTTGTCATTTTGGGAAAAGGTTAGTCTGAATACTTTTCATGAAATATAGTCAAAGTTCCATAATCTTTAGCCATAAATCAGTGTGAACTAGGTATACGCCCTTAATTTTCTTTTGAAATTGTTTGTAAAATAAGGCCGACATTTCTTAAAGCCTTCAAAAGTACACTTGACCGCGGTTGCACATTATATTCTTGAGATAGAAAACATGATCTAAGTATTCGTACTATAATTTCAACTTTACAACTTTGTTAATCTTACGCAGTCGATCATTTTAATGCTTTATCCCAAAAATGTCTAGATTGATACACCCATTTTAAAAGAAAAAAATATTCAATAAAATATTCAATTATAGTTTTATAATTGCGTTGCTTTTGTGGACTTTATCATAACAAACCTGGTGCGTGCCAAGAAATGCGTAGTCTTGATGAAACACAAACTGCTTTCTGTGCATGGCATAAAGTTAATTTAGACTTTGAAAGCATTTTACAAAACACGCCATGCAGTGACAGTTCATGCAATTGACTCAAGGACTAAAAATCAGTCCACTATCTGCCCATTTTATTGCTTCGTGATTTATTCGTATACAATAAGTATACCCTTTCCTCAGTTTACAATTAGTACTAAATTGTAATTAGATAACCTATTGTGCCCAACGCGCGGTTTGGTTTAGAAATTAATTAGCCGCTTACAAACCCCGACCTGTTTTGATGTTTATATACGGGAATATGGACAGAAAAAAAACATTTCGACAACACAAGAAAACGCTAATAACTAGCATTTCCCCTTTGTGTCGATGATTTACATGCTACGATGTTCAAACATCCTGATTTTAGCATTTATTTTGTTGTCTGCAAAATGTTTCAATTTGGGCAACCCACAAATGTCATTGCCTGGAAAGCCCTAAGTACGTGTAGGTCCATGTAGATACGGGTACATGCATGCATCAGGCCCGTAGGAAGCAATTTCATATTGGAGGGACTCAAGCCCCTTTGTCTGAATGTGTGTGTGTGTGTGGGGGGATTTTCCTATCTTTTCGGTGTAAAATCAGGACAATTTGTCATTTTTGTTCCTACGGGCCTGTATGACCCTAATTCACCAGAACTTACGATGCAATCAATAGAACACAGTTCATAAAATGATCATAAAAGTACTCACTTCCCCATCATTGCAAAGAAATCCAACCCAATCCGATCCGATCCAATCCGATCAAACTTATTTAGAACACAAACTTAAGTCAGAACACCTCAAATGTTTATAATTTATAATTAAAGCGTGGTACGTTTATTGATCTCATATCAAAACAAAGAAATCAGGAATGTGGTTAGAATTTCCAAGAATCGAACGAAAGCCACCAGGTAAGAACTGAGAAAATCCAATATTATTGCTTTTCCAATATTACTCTGAAGAAAGGAATCAGAGTTTTGATGCTGAGAGCTACAGATAAAATGGGGATAATGACACTATAAAGTGTAATAAATCGTTAAATTCTCACAAAATCCTATATTGTGGGTATGCATTGGAATCGTCTCGACGAGACGATTCAAATGCGTACCCACAACATAGGATTTTGAGTAGAAATAACCAATTTATCGAGCAATTTACCCTCCAGTTTATCTATTGTTCTATTCACAGTATTGGTAGACGAATGGAATGCGGACCCAGTCACCGCGTGGTTACTAATACAAACTATGAGTCAATAGTAGCTAGCGATCGGGTTAGTTTATTTGTAGCAATGATTCATAACGGTGGTCTTATCTGGGGAAACTTGCCTTGTGACCTTGCAGAAGGTGATGATTCTACTGTCCAATGTTTCACCTGCAAGTGCCTAAGGCTCATCGACTTTTCTAGGGTGTCAAAAATTATGTAAAACAATATTTTTGTGGAATAAGCTGATATCCGTTATTTTATTACAACGTACACATTACCCTCTCTTCGTAACATTTTATTGGTGGTTGGAAAATTTAATTTACTATGCTTTTATTCATAATATTAAAAGGTTGATTCACTTAAATTAAATTATTTGCATAAATTTGAAAACGATCGATCATCTGTATATGACAAAACAGCGATACATATATAATATCCAAATTTAGAGCACCTAGATGTATTTGGCTATTTCGAGACCTGTTGTTTAAGCATTGTTGTCCATTGAATAATTTTCATTTCATTTTGGAACAAAATTTATTGCATCTTTACAATTAAAATCTAGTCAAATTTCATTTATCCGTTACAGAAATCACTTCAAACACCTGCACCAGAACGATTGCAGACAAATTGGTATTTGCTTGTATAAGTGAGTGCAATTCTCGCAGATCACTGATTCACTGTTTTGCAGTTCTGATTTCTGCCAATTGGCAGCGGTTTTATGGGATAGGACGATAACAATGCTTATTACCCAGAAAATAATTTCTTGGGAAGAGTACACTCATTATAGATTGGCCTGCTTTCAACGACCTTGTAAGATCTAATAATTGAACAACTATGGATTTAAAAAAAGCATATTTTACTTTTCATAGGCGTTTCTGCTACAAAGTATGAATACTCAAAATATTCCATTTCATGTAGATCCAACAAGAGCATTTTGTCAAGGTTCTACTACATTGGAAGACTGTGATATGGCCGCTGGAATGTGCTTTTTAATCACTTCCGACTGCAATCGTTTCCAGATTTACCAATATAAGTCAGTATCGATTAACAGATTCTTTGGGCGGGGTATTGGAAGTGAGTCAGTCAGTCAGATGATGGTGTTTCGGATGACTCGATCTGCTAATTATGACATGTGTTAGGTGTGTCATATGAAAATGGTCTAAATAAAACTGCGTACTCTAAAGAGTACAAATCTTTCTAAGACTGCAAGTCCCATGCTTTTTTACAAAGTTTGAAACCGATCGAACAGCTACTGCTTTCTACATTCATAACTTATAGATAAACAATTTTGAAAATCGCAGTCGTACTTTTGTCCAATGTTATCTTACAAACCGTAAAAAGTTAACAAAGCTATAATGTTTTAAATGGCTGTTATCACACATGTCAGGAGTTCAACATTCCGAAGTCTGTATAAATAGAATGTCCACATTTTAAAGTCTAAAGTATGCAATCGTCACGTGTGTTTATGATTTAATTTCTATAATTAATCATGATAACGAAGCACTATAACCCGACATAATGACCACATCAGCATTATTAGAGAGTTGGTACACAGATTGACCTGGAATTTAATTTCTTGACATGGCCAAATTGAAAAAAAAACCGCTGATAGGGAGTCAAAACCTCGTAACTACAGCTGACTCCCCATCGACGAAAAGTAAATAATGATCGCTTTTCAACGAAAACTTGGTAACTGCAGCTTGACACAAGCTGCAGTTACGAGGTTTTCGTTGAAAAACGACACAGTGTTCACTTGTAAATCAGAAGCATCTTGTGCTGCAGCTGCTAATCATTAATGTTCTTATTGCTTGGTGTTTATCTACATTTGTAAAAGAGTTTGTCACTAAGAACTTCATACGTTTACAAACCATTTTCTGCTTCCAAACAAGCAGGTTGCACGCTATCTGCCCTTCTTAGATTTTGTGACCAATGGTCGTTCTGTCTCTTATCATACGTCTCTGTACTCTCTGATATAGCCTTTGTTTTTTATGCTTTCGATTAAATTAAGAGAAAATAAATTGCAGAGAGAAAAGTAATCTCATTGCCATCGAAATTCAACAAATGTTTTGTGTTCAGAAAACGTTACCGCAAGAAGTAAACCACCAAGAATGTTAAAGGTGTAGATATCTAAGTGAAATAGCCAATGTTTGTCTGATAGTGTAGTATGACCTGACTGCAACGCAATAGACGAGCGGACCAACGTCACAGAAAGCAAAGTACACATGGGAGTACATGTTAAACAAGTATCGCAGTATCCCATATTATTTAAGCATGCTACATAAAATGTGCTCATATACCCTAGGTCGATGGTACTCATTATGTTATTGTTTTGTTGTCATTTCTTTCCACCTTTAAATAGCATGTGACATGGAATGACTGGTAATTCTAGTGGTCTTATTTTAAGTCCAACCCCAATGTTGTGGGTACGAGTTGTACGCATTGGAATCGTCTCGATGAGACGATTCGAATGAAGGTTTAGTGAAAAATAAAGGAAATATTGCAATTGAAAAAGCCTTTACACCCTCTTATTTGTAACTCTGATTTTTATGACGATACATTATGAACATTTCTGGGAGACAGTGGTCGACAGCATTCCATTTAATTCATACTTAAGCCTTATCTTGTAGGTATTCAATGTAATCGCCCATGGAGGCGATTCCAATGAGTACCCACAGCATCGGGTTTGCTGGACGTATTGTGTCTTTTCCACCTTTCTATCAAGCATGCTTCTGTCACCTTCTTAAGCATTGCCATATTATCTATATCGACATGGCGACCTTGTGTTGATGACATTTCTTGTACCATGTGAGTGACCTAAATTATATGGATGTTATGTCCTAGTTCTCCATTGCGTCAGAAGAGTTCATACAAAGATTGTACTAATCTATTTTAAGTGCTGCCAAGAGACATGGAAAGAATCGACTTTAATATGTTCGAATAGTATTATAACTGAACTGATGGCTCCCGGACAAGTTGCTTGTGGTAAGATCTGGCCCCGGTGTCTCGAAAAGACTTAAGTATATTCTCACGAGAACATGCTCAACTTCAAAGGGATACTCTCCAACGTTGAAGGGTATTCGATTGAAGTTAACGTGGAGTTCGTGCGATTTGAGCACGGTGCTCAGATTTGAGCATGAAAACGTACTTAAGTTTTTTCGAGAAACCGGGGCCTAGAAGTCAGAGAATGAGTTGAACAACGCTTTCATTTTTACAAGAACAGTAATTGTCTTTTTAAATCTACGGGGTTTCATGTATAGCTCTTGTTATCCATTGTCTATAGTAGAACGACAGACAATACCATGTATCAAGTATTTTCTTGTTTTGATCAACGTTTCTAATATATTTTTACGTCACTCTGTATTTGTGTGAAATAATGGTCAGAAAATAAGCAACTAATGGCGTCTTTGTAGCCAGATAACAAACAATAATAGATTAGCTGCTAAATGGAAGTTTGGATTCCGGATAAATTGGATGAGCATAATTATGTTGTACATATTCACTAACAGTTATGCAACGTAAATGCTGCAAAACGAATTTGTTTTTCTCAAAGCATCACCTCTTCCATAATTCATTTACAGATCTGCGCAATAAAACAATGATATAGTTTAAAATACATGATGATGAAGATTTCATGATTCATCTTTAACGACTTTTTAATTAAATTCATCACCTGTGGTTGTCATTTATGACTTGTTTTATAGGACATTAAAGGACATAATATTATACATTCAATTTCGCATAATTATTGTACTTAAGCTTGTTGAGAAAAAGTGTGACTTTGAGTCACCTCGAACATGGATAGGAGACCTGACCTGGTCATGTGGACTGGTCTGGGTCAATATGTTCATCGTCGCTTTTTAACGAAAACCTCGTAACTGCAGCTTGTTTTGAGCTGCAGTTACGAGTTTTTCGTTGAAAAGCAGCGATATGACACAGTGAGAATTGTATCGACGCAATTTAACTAAATTGTAATTCCATAAAATGCTCTTATAAAATGGAACTCAGAGCTACAGATAAGAGGCGTAAAAACAATATGTTTCATTAGTCGAACATCAAACCCTTTGTTGTGAGCACTCATTCGAATCGTCGATGAGACAATTCAAACGAGCACCCACAACATAGGGGTTGGAATTAAAATAAAAGCTGCGAAAGCCTTTGCATCACTCTGATGGGTGCATGAATTGATGGACGGACGGACAGATGGAAGGACGGACGAGGTACATGGTGTAATGTACTAGTTGTACATGTATCATGTGACACTTGGACTACTCGTCTCCAGAGGGAAAAACACTTATGTGCACTTGTTGTATTAAACAAGTTTAAAGTAATTCCCGAGATTAGTCTAAAAAAACTTTTTTTAAAACTATTAAGTTTACTTGACCAAACGGTTTTACTTTAGACTCGTCTTATGAGACCGACAACAAGGGTCGGTTGCATAACAATTAACCAGATTTTATTAACTTTCATGATCCTCGTACGACCCATGATCAAGTTGTTGCCAATTGCCTTGAACATATTCACAAGTGAGCGCATGTTACTTATTTTTTTATACAAAGCCTGTCATGTGAA
Organism: Fragum sueziense; assembly: GCA_963680895.1. Classification (NCBI taxonomy): domain Eukaryota; kingdom Metazoa; phylum Mollusca; class Bivalvia; order Cardiida; family Cardiidae; genus Fragum; species Fragum sueziense. The sequence continues at coordinate 39,478,435 of OY804594.1, read as the reverse complement.
ACATGTACCTTTCTTTGTTGTTAAACCGTATTTCGTAGTATAACATCCATATATGGAACATTAATTGTTTGTTACCATAAATAGATGTGAGACTGTGAACGTAACTGGAGCAGATCTAGAGTGATATTTATATCCACTATTAATAAATTTCAGCTTGCACAAAATATAATAACAAACAATACACACGCTCTGGCCGAGTATGCAATCATTTTAGAGAGTCCATATGTCTGTCTGTCCGTCTGTCTCGCCTGTTTTACATGTTAATGTGCCACGAATTTGGAAAAAGGGGCCTTATGGTATTTAAAGTTAACATGGATGCAGACAACGTTGTATACAAGCAGTCTGATCAAGATCATTATGTGTTCACTAATAGAGCTGCTGAGATTTTAATAAGACTGTGAGCATGTCCAGTCTGATCTGGATTTTTGTTGGTATAAAACGACAAACGGTCCTTTTTCATAACACTGAAAGGCAGTGGTGATAGATATTGTGAATATGCCTATATTGTAGGCTACCAAAATAGATGTGTTTATACCTAGGTATATAGAGTTTCATCATTGTGTTTTTCCATATCAACGTCACTATTTTCTTGATGAAATTGATCTCTATTAACTCTTTCCCAAACGACAACATTTAAGAGTGATCCACTTCAAAAACTGCCACAAATCACAAAATGGGTGTTATTAAAGATAGGATTTGTGTAAAATATGGCACAGACAATATTGAGACAAAAGGAGAAACTGCTGGTTATCAGCAGTTTCTTCTTTTGTTTCAATGTTTTCCCAAGCCTTTTCTAATAGAGACGTCAAAACCAGGTCTTGTTTTGGAAAGGGTTAATATCAAAGTAATGGTGTTTAGGATCTTTTTGTACTTCAGTAATACTCCAGTAATGCATCAATGCCAAAGATGATGTGTAGATGTGTTTTGCACGGTTGGATGCAAATATTATATAGGCGCTGATGTGAAACTAAAATCTACATATTTAAATGTTAATGACAATTCATAAAGATAATTTACTGTGCAACATGCATGTACATGAACAGAAACTTAAATTTATAATTAAGAAACGTACATTTTTGTGATTGAAACTGCGACTACTCAACCCCCATACACTGGCACTTAAGCTGATACAAATAAAATATGTGCTAGACGGCATGGTAAATATTAAAACATGTTAAAGAATGCAATACATGAGAAAGAAGTGAAGCACAGAGTTAGAGTCTTTTTCCTTAATGTTTATGCACACTCTAAAGACATCCAAACCAGGGCCCCGTATTACTAAACATCTTACGATCAAGTTTTTGTGTAAACTGTGTAACAAGACATCTGATTGCACGAGAAATCCGAATGAGCCAATCAGGGCTGTTGTTACAAGTAATTATGCAAAAATCAAACGTACGATCGTTAGTAATACGGGCCCCAGTTCTTTTGCAAAAAGGATAGAAAACCGTAATTTGAACGGATAGGAGTGAGTCCGATTGACAAGAGTCATCAAAACTAGGGAAAGCTGGAGGTTCGGATTGGAAATGATATTAACTGGATATTGTGTTAGTACTGGTGTAAAAAATGACAAGAATCCATGGTTATATGCTCCAACCACCGGGATATGACCGCAACAGTTGAAAGTGGCATTAAAACCCAAAACAATCAATTGGAATAAACCCGGCTTTATTCCAAGACCTAGTTATTTTCCGAGGGACCAAAGTAGACCATATTGATTATTTCCTCCTTCCAAACGAACAATGGTCGACTAAACTTTTACCTATATATCACTGCTTTTCAACAAATACCCCGTAACTACAGCTTCAAACAAGCTGTTGTTACGAGTTTTTTATGAAAAGCGACGATATACGTAGATCAATTACAGACGACAAATTAGTCGTAGTCTGAAAGACAAACTTCAGACGACAATGACAGGAAAATAAGACGGCATTGCAAGAAACCTCTCTGAAATTATGCTGATAATCAGCAACTTCGTATGTAACCCTTTACCAAACAAGGCCTGGTTTTGCATCCTTGATACAATAAGTCTTGGAAATCTTGAGGTAAACACATCAGCATCTTCTACTTTTCCTGCAATGATTTCTGTGCTATACTATGTACAAATTCAATAGTTTTCAACACCCATTCCATGGTCTGCATCTAAGGTTTCAAATTGAACCAACGTAAAATATGATTTGATAAAGGGTTGAAATTTCCCAGAAAAAGTTCTGACAAATGATTGCGTTAAAGAGAAGGACAGGCAGTGCAGCACAAAAATCGAAGACATTCTAAAATCAGGAACGTAAAATTAAGGATCACACTAAGATTAAGTAAATTTGATGCATAACACCTATAGTAATTGATATAGTTTTTGATGCGTTATAACACGATACATTGACTGAACTGATTACATGCAACGTGTACTATATTGCAATATTGCAATATGGATTGCAATCGCCTAAAATCTGGCGTTTTGAAAAAAAAAATCCTACCTGAGTATAATCCGATCATGATATTATGGCACTTATTAACAAATTTTACATTTGTAAACAAGGAAAAATGCTTTCTTAGATTTCCAACAATTTTGCATATGTTGGTTCGAATCTTGCAGGTGTGAAACACCTGCAAGATTCGAACCATCACATGCAAAAATACAATAGTTTGAAATCCGATAATGCGTTTCTTTTATAGATGAGTTTCGTAAACATGTCCCTTATAATATCGTGAGAGGGTTATAGTTCGTATGATCTGTGTTGACTAGAAACGATGTAAACAAAACAACCGTCTGGCCTAGATTTTCTTTGTTACCGACCAATCCGGCTTACATTAAATTTGCATACTTAATCAGATTGAGTTGCCGACTTCATAACCTCGCTTTTTCTCATATACATTATATTGTATGTAACTCCGATTGGTTAGCGCAAAGAAATTGTAAGTGCATGTCGTCGCTTTTGTTCAAAACTACCGTAATTGCAAATTGTTTGAAGCTGCAGTTACAATGTACGAGGTTTTCGAAGAAAAGCGACTATATAGAATTCAAAGCTGTGCTTACAATCCTTTTGCACTCATCTCAAGGAACTATTGCTCTTGTGCATCACAGAAGCTCTAGATCAAAGGTTGTTGCATTAATTGCTAATTCAATATATCAACTCCTATGTTATTGGTGCTTATTTGAATCGTCACAAAATTTGCAAAATTTTACATTTTACCTGCAAATGTGCATCCCTATAATCGAATGGTTCCAGTTATAAACATTTTGATATTGTTGAAGTTTTTAGCAAGGATACCCTATTTAAGGCTATTACATCAGCTTTTCGCAGTAACTTTAGGAACCGACCCCATTGATTCACACACAATCCTTTGTTTGCAACTCTGAGTCTACAGTACGGTTCAAAATTACTAGAGCGTTTCATAGTTGGAATGTGAGGAATGAAGTAGGCACCTTACACAGGTCTCGATTAATGCAGAATAATGAAACATGCCTATGACTTACATGCACATGCTAGTAATGCTCGATTCTGCCAGTATATTTTGATGATCGTATTTGCAACAAATAATTTATTATTTCGAGTTTAATGACATTTCGGGTATTGGAATCTAGACATTATTAAGTGTAGAGATCACCTTGCAAAATTCAGATATAGATGCAGATGGACGGGACAATCGGTCGCAAGCTACAGAATGTAACTTTAAAGTATAACTCTTTCATTAAACGACAGAATTTTAAGGTAGTGCAAATGCAAAGAGAATTGCAGACGACAGTTTCAAGAGAGTATTTTTATCATTTTTTGTCTTTCTATATAGAAAACTTTGTGGGAAATGAAGAAATTGCTTGTGACAAGCAATTTCTTGATTTCCCACAATGTTTTCCACAGCCTTTATCTTGTGGTTCGTCAAACAGCGTCATTATGTTGGAATGGAATAATGTAAATGGTTCTTCAACTGGATGTCTGCATACTTGGGTGAAAAGCGTTAAGTTCAGAGCTTGTGTCCTGCCCAGGCAATGATTGAAAACATGTAGGAAATTTCAAATATCAGAAGGCTTCAAACCCATGATTAGATGAAACGTTAACAACAATAAATTGTTGAACAAGATGTTAAAGCCCACCAAATCGACAAATCATCTGTTATCGATATAGGAACATGATGACAAAACGTGTTTTTGAGGCAACAGAATGTGACATTATTAACCGATATTTGACACAGGCGTTAGTAAAAGGGTTGCCGTGGCAACAGATTTGTATGGCCTATTTTCCATATAAGGCCCTTTACAAATATAGAGATAGGAGTTTTAATTCTCACGCAAAGAGGAACACTTTCGGTCCACCGGCAAATTAACTGAAAATAAGACATGATTTTGACGCCCGATAAATATCCTATGCAGAGAACAAATCAAAACAAAAGAAGAAAATGTTATCGATCATCTGCATAATATATAGTGTTTCATGTTATGAGAATGATAACGTAGTTAAAGGGAATTTTCTTTTTAATACAGACAGTTGAGACTTTCGATTCGAAATAATATTGAGAATGCTATGATCATCCCTTATCAGTGACTTTGTACTGTTTTTACACTAACTATGACGAAATTCCCTATCACTTTTTACGATGGTTTTACAGACACTGCATGATATACGTATTGAAATACGGGGGGGGGGGGGGGGGCTTGCTAAAAGGTCATAACCAACACTTTTTGCTACCGATAAGTAACATCTTTCCTCTTCCATGAAAAATTTGCATGGCTGAAGTTTAAATTTATGCGTTACATGGCTAACAAGATGATCTACACTTGTTTTTGCACATATAAGGGAATTGTATTGTGGATAATAAAGAAAGGTATTCGCCCCGGTGAGGTAAAGGTTTTGACCTCATGTGATACTGGTCGGCAATCGATTTGACCGGCCCTTTCCTGAATCTGGAACGTTCGCTTTATATGCTCTTACAAAACAAAGAATGCGAGCATTGCACACCACATATCCTGCGAATTACGCAGTTTTTTGAAGACACGTGGCATGCATACGATGCATACGAAAAGTATAGACAATGCATGGAGTGATCACATGTTCAAACCTTCTAAATAATTGTTTTCGAACCAGAACTGAATATTGGATAGTCTTGATCATGTGAACATAGCGGGACTGAGAAACAATGCGTTGGTCTTGATTCCGTTCAAGACCAGCCAGAACAAAATGCAAGCAGTAGCCAGAGTCATCTATGCCAATTGGCATTACAAGTCCAGATCTCGGTCATGACCTGCAACCGTCTGATCTCAGGCGGTACTTGAATGGCAAGTACTGTGTCCACATGACAAAATAATGTGGAATTGATTCATTCATACAAGTTATTTTCTTCTCGGGCTACTATTTAGAGACGGGACCTTTGTAAATGAAAAATCCCCGGACTAAGTAGCAAGGGGATCGAACAATCGACAGCTGAGTCCATGATCACGCTCCATTTAAGTGTTCCAAATCTAATCAATATTGTCGTATTGCACCACAAACACGTTTTGTTATTACCCCACCCTACCACATTCTATCTGCCATAGTATAGATAAACGACCGCAGTATGTGAAACGTGTTGGATTAGCGCGCTTTGACCGCCGTTTAAGTCAGAATTTCAACAATTTCAAGAAGATCAAAGTTCGCTTACGTTTCAGTCTGGCCTTTGTCCTCTTCGACAGTTCCAGTTTCTGTAAGAGTCATGTTTAGTCCACTATAATCACCCGGTTAAAAATCAAAACACACGTCTTACTAATCCAGTGATTCAGTCACGTTTAACCCAACTTAGGGCGATTCGTCATCGCTCGGTAAAAAAGCCCAGATATTCCGGAAATTAACGGAAATTAACGGAGATTGCCGAACGGTGTTTTGTTCTGATTCGCGATGCCAGAGAGCCAAGTTTTAGTACACTTCCTTGTTATTTAGAACGCTCGATACTGAACCTAATCAACGGAAAATTCAAGTTCAAACAAGATTAGATCAATCGTGTACTTTGAACATTTCAGTCTGGGGTATTATTCTATTAAACGTTTAATAGCGGGTGCATCCAATTATGATATAAATCATTTTGTAACCATTTCAATGTCTTTTGTGTCCCTTTCCATACGTCGCGATACAACGTTAGATCTATAACGCTGCTTTTCAACAAAAACCTCGTAACTGCAGCTTTAGATAAGCTGCAGTTACAAGGTTTTTGTTGAAAAGCGACGACATATAAATGGTTTTCTAGGAACCACAAAGACATTATAGTATCGATATCGAAACAACACATTCCATAGATTCCTCTATATAACATTTAACCCTAGATCGTCTATACTCGAAACGAAACTAGAAAATCAGCGAAAATTCACCGTGCTAGAAGGAAGTAGGACACGGCGTTACATAGTCCATGAGCCAGGACCCGAATTTTGGCCGATTGGTACCACTCGGAGGGAGTAATTCTTTTTGCACTTTTTGATTAGTCTGGTATCTATACTTAATGATTCAGTATGATAGCAATCTCAAATCGGTAGCTTATGCCCCGAAAAACGCTTCTTTTCAAGGGTACCCTTTACACGCAAAATTTTCACTGGTTTTCTAGTGAAACAACACATACATTTCTCCAACCCTTAAACTCATTCAAATACAAAAGTCTTTCTTCATTACTGAAATACAGTACAGAGTAGCATATTGTAAGCTTTTGTGTTCGTCTGAAATGTCATCTGGAGGATGATTTTAGTGTACACAGAGAACTATCTATAGATGATACGAATTACAAGAAAAAATTGAAAATGATAGTGTTTTTGGACACATAAAGTCCATTTTCTGATGAAAATGGACTGTAATTAGTATTATGAAATCAGGTGCTGCTAAATAGATATACATATAACAAAATAGCATGGATAGCAATGCCGACTTAATTGCCATTACACTACCAGAAAGTCAAAAAACATAAACGCTTACCATTTACATTTCATTCATTTTCTTAATGTAAAACTAATTCGAACTACGAATAATTCACATGAATAATGCTTACAAACAATTCTTTAATGATAAACATGTAGAAAGCTAGGCCTAGTTTGAAAGTGTACACAGAGAAGCTAGCTTCTCACACGATAAAAGAGTGAGGGTTAAAGCCGGATATATTCTTTTTGTGGTTCTGGTTCGGGAGGATGACACAAAGTCATTGTTTTAATGTTATTCTACTGTGGGACAGTCATTAGAATACATGTTCAGAAAAACGTACATCCATAAAGCATTGAAGGAAAACGTTTTTTCCATGTCCAGTTGATTCGTGAAGAAAGACGGTTTATCAATACTGCTATATAATGTATGCTATTTCTTTCCTGAAATCCAATGCGGATATTCAAGTGGATAAGACATCATTTAAAAATAAAGAGCCCCTCTAGAGTGCACACCTTCGTCTTTTGCCTTTTGTTCGGATACATTTGCACAATGAATACAAAAATTGTAGGCTATTAGCATGCTTTTAAAAACAATTATGAGGACTTCTGGTGTTAACACTGACATGCAAATCGGTAGTGTTTCCTAATATATGTACAAATTCTTTCTACGTACATATTGCCTTAATACAGCCACTTGGATTGCAAATGGAAGTTCATGAATTCCAGAAAAAGGTCAACATGTTAAGAAACATGTGTAGTTAACTACAAGGCTATCGCCTTTGGTGTGTACGTATACAAATGTTACAAAAGAGGTATTTTCAGCAAAACTGGCATGAAACTAGTCTATAATTAGAGACCTAGCATACATCTTAAGTGTATTAAAAGCGTTGTTGTGCAACAGAATTAACATTAATCCAGGACATCTGAATATGTATTGACCCTACTTAGGTTATGACTTCTTAAGAAAGACGCTAAACTAACATAGGAAGATGCAGTTGTCCCGGGTTTACTTCAGTGCACTATACTCTGTAGCGTAGACATATCACTACAACAGTAAAGTCTTTTAGAATACAAGATATAATGAAGTGCAAAAGAAATATTTACGAGTAAAAAATAAAGTTAGTGTTAAATAAACGATGAGACTAGAGATAAAATTGATTACATTGATACAAAAGCTGTTGAAAAAGCTCACACTACCTTTCTGAAAAAAAAGAACCTAATTCCATGTCAAATCAACATAGCAAAGTTCAGTTGTAATCTTTCGTGAATGATGCATACTGTAAGTAAAATGGGCTAGAAAGGAAGAAAGAATCACTACATGGACTGTTATACAATGTACATAGACATTCACAATTTATTTATGTGAAGTAAACAATGATAACACAAAGAGAGTGATATGCAAATGTAAGTATTTAGGTACCAAAACAGATATGTTGAATTGCAATTACAACATAATGCAAGAATTACGAATTGATATTAATCAACTTCTACCCAAAGCTTGGAACTGTCATGCGCAAGGCCATAATTATAACCAAACGATCGAAATCATACTACCATTTAGCCTGACAGCAATTGGTATTTCAAATGAAGAAATGCAGACATGTTGATACAGAGAAAAAAAGTAAGAATCTAGTATGCACAACAGGGAATGTGTTTTGTGACTTTTGAGCACTTCATAGTTATGAAGATTAGAAATTTGAAGTTCGTTTATTAAATTATTAAAGCATGTGATTCATTTATTGTAAATATGCAAATATGAGAGAGAATGCCATCACGATAAAAGTGGTCTCGGTTATAAATATATGAAAGAATATGGTCAATCAGAGGTAGAGATTTTCCATGTATCTAAGTCATCAGCAAATTTTTCAGTTGGTGCTTTAGACAGACTCAATTTAAAAAAAAACTTTAAAAAAAACCGATCCAAAGTTATTTTCCTGTGTTCATTGATAAATTAAGTCCGTATTTTAATTAGCATCAATATTTTTTCCAATGATTTAGGTGTTAATATAAGAAAAGAAGTATAAAGCGGTGATTGAAAAGCGAACTGTTGGGGCAGAATGAAATTTAATTTCTCCGCATTGCGGATATTATCAACTTACAAACTAATTGTAGTATTTAAATCTTAATCAGATAAAAACCATCATTACTGAATAATAAGCAAAATAAGGTTTGTGACGTTGAAGAATGTCATACATCATCAGTTGGTATTTATAAGTCCAATTACCCACGAGAATGACAATTTCGAAATTATAAAGTTATGTAGACAACGAAGTTGTTCGGCACTTCAAAGTACGCTGGTGCATTTACGTAACTAGTCAAGTTAATGCGTGGTAAAGGTTTTTACACCTTAGTGTAAATGAATGTTTAAATATATTTTGTATGTAGGATAATATGGCTAGCTGCTACGAGCTTGCCCACAACTTTTAAACCGTCTTACCCCTCCCAGTTTTATTGGCCAAAATGGATAATATTAAGAACACGGTTGCACATAGTAATGTTTCTAGTCCTGGAGGCTTAAAGTGGTAAATAAGATTGCCCAAGTTGATGGGGAGTCTACCTCTCTTTTGCAGCAATCTGATATTGGGAAAAGTGCTTCCAGTGAGACTGAGACAGTTTAAGAGGATTAGTTGACTGCTGCTGAGGAGACTGGTTAGGGTAACAAGACGTTGATTCCTAAAGATCGGATATCAGTGAACTGTTAACAAGGTGGTAGGAGTATGTGGGGTTGGAAAGGCTACGGGACTTTTATATGAAAAATACAGCAGGTGTGAGAATCAAAAACTTTTGATATGCCCTCATAAACGACTTGTTTTGAAGCATGGGATCATAAACGAAGCCGCTAAACAACCACAAACTTGCATTCTCTCCTACACAGATGAAAGTCACACCAGAACTGACAAGTTATGGTAACTATTTAGAGAATTATTAAATCGAGTTTCAATTTATATAGATCTGATGAATCTGTTGCTCACAACGCAGATTCTATGAAACGTTTTCATTTGTCTAAAAGAGATGGTGAATGAGAAATGATTGATTAAAAATTACACCACTGTGATTATAAAGACAGGGGGTGCTGTATTTGCTTTTGTTACTACAACTTCAATCACTTGGACCATTAGTTATCAATTATATTTCAATCACTTTGTTGTTAACATTTGTGTGGTGATATGGATCCTAGAGAACTTTCAGACTCTTACAAAATGAAAACAAAGATTTACCCAATCATTTGAGTATGTATCATAATGCATTTTGTTATGATTCATGCCAAATAAACTAGAACACATATACATTTGTATCACATTTTAATGCATATGTACTACAGAAGAAGTTTAAATCTAAGTCAAATGATTATCTAAAGTATATATGCATATATTTTATCTATATGTTTATCATTTCTCCTGGTGAGCTGGACACACATTACCTAAAGTGATTTTCAGTGACAAAAATCATTACACTAACAACAGGTATGTCAGGATCCATTGACTGAATCAAAATCACGAATACCAGAATCAGCACATGTATACAATATGATAATATATAGCAGACATTTTAGAAAAATTGCTATTGCAACGTAATACGTACATACAGACAAGGAGACTTAGAAATGGGAAAAGGACTATACACATGTTATACAATCACCTGGCTTATAAAATTACACTGTTTTTTTATAAATCTATTCTGTAAGTATGCAATGTACATCTACGGACTTCGCTGTCGACATACATATAGAATCTGTCTTTTATGAGGTCAGGGGGTTTTATTCATTCATGAACACTGCAATATATTTTCAAAACGAAATAAAATTGCAAAAGTACTACATGTATCTCATTTCTTTTTTAACATAGAAATAAGTTCCCTCCGTACACTTTGATTATCATTATTTGCATAAGTAATCTTTGTCTAATCATCATAGTTTATACAAACTAGGTTTATTAGGAAATGAGAATGTTATAATCTTACTTAAAAGCAGAAACAATTGTATTCTCTCATACTTACATAATTGAGCGCGAATCTGGAAATGGTCCCTTATAGCATTTGAGTCAGTCACATTTCAAGATCAGTGCAAGTCCAAGACAGGCAGACATCCATGCTGCTATAAATACAATTGCAACAGGTTACTAAGGATCTAGTGGAGAACAGCAATGATTCCTGATCAGACTGCGTGTATACGCAGGCTGATTTGGAACCATATTTGACTCAAAAGCCTTAAGGGACCCTTTTTCCGTATCCTGACTCATTATATTGTACATGTATTATATTGGGTTATGATTAGATTTATCTATTTATTTTGAAGAACCATATATCCGACGAAGAGAGTTTTTGTACATATATAATATTATGACAAAAGCAGCAAATTATTTCGCATATTGATTGTATCATTGAATAGGGGAATATCGGGTTCTACCTTTGTTGCTACATGATTTACATTATATATCGTATAATCGTATAATGGCATTGGGCTATATTTTGTTGCGTAAAGTATAGCTTCATTTATTCTATGTGGTCATTCAATTTAGTTACGAACCTTAAAATAATGTGCAATTGAATATATTTCCAGTAATTATTTTCTAATTTGCATTGATTGGACATTCAACTGAACATATGAGGCCATTTTACATATTTTTAAAGTGAAAATGCTATTGAGTTCAGCATTCTTTCAGTAGGCCTAACGTAAAATTCTCCATTTTATATTAATATAGCACATATATGCATGAAATAGTCACCTAATGGGTAATCAAATTTTTTTGGATAAAAACACAGTGCTGTCAATAGATTAGCAACAGTTAGTAGCCTTAAAACACTCATAATATGCGTTTTAGTTTCTAGGTACGGACATTTCAGGGTCCGAATCTACTAAATGTTTTTGCCTTTTACAGCTTTTTCCCAGTGTTTTGTGTCACGAAACTGGCATGAATCGATGGATACGCATTCGAAAGTATATTTAAGTGTAAAATATTTAGCCACTTGCATTTCTGCTTCAAAGAATTGAAAAATTCACTTGAAAAAATTGTGCATTTCGTTCGGTGTAGGGGCCGACAAATTGTCTTCTATTTCACAGCCTACAGAGGCATCATACCTGGGAACAGATTAAAAAGTACTCAAAACTAGCGTTTTTTAAGAATATTTTGGCAGAGAAAATAATCACGACAAGCCTTTTGATAAATCAGATACTTCCAAAAGAAATCGCACCTACTGACCAATTTGTGGACATGTGAAAATTGGGTAGGTTTATAAAACGGCGATTTTCTCAGCATAAGCTACCGATTTCAGACTGCTATCATATCAATTAGTTAACTACATATATCAAGCTGTTCAGAAAGTGCAATTAGAATTACTCCCTCCGAGTGGTACCAAAAAAGTGTCTGGCTCATGGACTAACAAGGACGAGTACTTACACAAATGTTTCAATTCATTTTTAATTAAAACCCTTTCCAAAACATGGCTAGATTTTGACGTCTTTATTGGGAAAGGTTTGAGAAAACATTGAGGCAAAAGAAGAAAATGCTGAAAATCAGCAGTACCTGTATGGTTTCTGTGGTGTATTTGAAATTCTATTTTTTTACAACATTAGTTTTTAGCTCACCTTAGCACGAAGTGCTGAGGGTGAGCTATTGTGATCGCTCACCGTCCGTCGTCCGTCTGTCTGTCCGTCTGTCCGTCCGTACGTCTGTCCGTCTGTCCGTCCGTCCACAATTACTAAAAAATCTTCTCCTCCCAAACTATAAGGCCTAGAGTCTTGAAATTTTGTATGTAGCATGGTCTCAAGCCTTTTTACCAAATACTTCAAATTATTGTGATAAAAGGAAAATTGGCCCTATGTTGTGGGTATCAAATTTCATACAGAAACAAAGAAGGAAATCTTGTACAATCATCTTCTCCTGAACCATTTGGCCTAGAGCATTGAAATTTTGTGAGTAGAATCATCTCAAGGCCCTCTACAGAAATACCTAAAATTATTGTGATAAAAGGAAAATTGGCCCTATGTTGTGGGTATCAAATTTCATACAGAAACAAAGAAGGAAATCTTGTACAATCATCTTCTCCTGAATCATTTGGCCTAGAGCATTGAAATTTTGTGGGTAGAATCATCTCAAGGCCCTCTACAGAAATACCTAAAATTATTGTGATAAAAGGAAAATTGGCCCTATGTTGTGGGTATCGAATTTCATACAGAAACAAAGAAGGAAATCTTGTACAATCATCTTCTCCTGAACCATTTGGCCTAGAGCATTGAAATTTTGTGTGTAGAATCATCTCAAGGCCCTCTACAGAAATACCTAAAGTTATTGTGATAAAAGGAAAATTGGCCCTATGTTGTGGGTATCGAATTTCATACAGAAACAAAGAAAGAAATCTTGTACAATCTTCTTCTCCTGAACCATTTGGCCTAGAGCATTGAAATTTTGTGAGTAGAATCATCTCAATGCCCTCTACAGAAATACCTAAAATTATTGTGATACAAGAAGAAATTGGCCCTCTGTTGTGGGTATCGAATTTCATATAGAGACAAAGAAGGAAATCTTGTACAATCTTCTTCTCCTGAACTGTTTGGCCTAGAGCTTTGAAATTTTGTGTGTAGAATCATCTCAAGGCCCTCTACCAAAATACTTCCAATTATTGTGATACAAGGAAAATTGACCCTATGTTGTGGGTATCGAATTTCATACAGAAACAAAGAAGGAAATCTTGTACAATCATCTTCTCCTGAACCATTTGGCCTAGAGCATTGAAATTTTGTGAGTAGAATCACCTCAAGGCCCTCTACAGAAATACCTAAAATTATAGTGATAAAAGGAAAATTGGCCCTATGTTGTGGGTATCGAATTTCATACAGAAACAAAGAAGGAAATATTGTATAATGATCTTCTCCTGAACCATTTGGCCTAGAGCATTGAAACTTTGTGAGTAGAATCATCTCAAGGCCCTCTACAGAAATACCTAAAATTATTGTGATAAAAGGAAAATTGGCCCTATGTTGTGGGTATCGAATTTCATATAGCGATAAAGAAGGAAATCTTGTACAATCTTCTTCTCCTGAACCGTTTGGCATAGAGCTTTGAAACTTTGTGAGTAGAATCATCTCAAGGCCCTCTGCCAAAATACTTCTAATTATTGTGATACAAGGAAAATTAGCCCTATATTGTGAGTATCGAATTTCATATAGAGACAAAGAAGGAAATCTTGTACAATCTTCTTCTCCTGAATCGTTTGGCATAGAGCTTTGAAATTTTGTGTGTAGAATCATCTCAAGGCCCTCTACCAAAATACTTCAAATTATTGTGATACAAGGAAAATTGACCCTATGTTGTGGGTATCGAATTTCATATAGAGACAAAGAAAGAAATCTTGTACAATCTTTTTCTCCTAAACTGTTTGGCATAAGGCTTTTGAAATTTTGTATGTAGAATTGTCTCATAATGATACAATCTTCTCCAATTCTGTTTATCAGAGATCCATAAGGTAAATTTTGTATAACTCTCTACTACCAGCAATGTTTAGATTGTTTTTTTAATGAACGTTGTCCGGAAGTTGTGTATGTGAGATGAGACAAAAATTATCATCTTAATGATCTCTAAGGTGAGCGATATAGGGCCATCTTGGCCCTCTTGTTGGGTATTGCAACTGCTTTTAGATTCTAGACGAGCACAATCTATCATCGTTTAGGACAGGGTTAATAGCAATTGTCAAGAAATTCTTTAGGAGAAAAACTTTTTAATTTTCTGAAAAAGTTAAACTGATGTATGTGCTCATTTTTATTGCTATGAACATTTATTCATATAGATCTACATGTACACTAATGTCAATTTGGGAATATGAAACTTTTCCAAATGATTTCTATTTTATCAAAATACCCTATCAACAGGGAAGAGAAAACCTGCATAAAATAAATAGTTTCCCTAATTCTTTCATGGGTTTTATACATATACTTTGATATACGTCCGAGTGTGGTCAGATAATTGGCAAATACCGAAACATTAGAAGAAAAGGGAAGAAAATGCAGACTGACTATTTTTCTTTTCCCTCAACGTTTCATTGCACAACTCACATAATCATATTATTCTTCTTAGAAAAAATACTTAAAGATGTATTTTGGTACTCTTCTATGGCGAGATTTTCTTAAAAAACCAAAATGTTTTCTTCTTGACTCTGTTTTCCTCATAGTGCCTCAATATCATGTGCTTTATTATGCACGAATCCTGTCCTCGTCAATACTCATTTTGATGTCTAAGGCAGTTATCAAATTTGAAAGTGTATCTTTTCGCTATTTTAGAAAGAGTAATACCTATACGTATCAGCATTGTATAAAGTATGTTCAAATATAGATATGGTAGAAAAGTACAAACTGTTGAACTTTGGTCCGGACGTTATCTTTTTTAAGTAATGTTTGGTACTCGTGTTGAAACATAGTTCAAATCTTTAACCATTCCAACATAATGACGCTTTTTATTCCGATACAGGCCCGTAGGAACGGGGGGGTAAGCCCCCCCCCCCCCTAAAGTAAACCCCCCAAAAGTTTACCAAAAATGCCGAATTTTGTTAATTTTACACTGAAAATTTAGGGAAAATCCAAATTTGCCCCCCAATATTCAGACACAGGGGCTTTAGTCCCCCCACATGAAATTGCTTCATACGTGCCTGCGATGTATCACAAGATAAAGGAATTGAAAAACATGGTAGAAAATGAAGAAATTGCTTTACGTTGGTTTCTTTTTATATCTAGTAAAAAGCTTGGTTCTGAGAGTAATTTCACAGAAATATGGCGATATAACTCCATACAAACAAACTGAATTCGAAATTCAAAATTGTAAGTTGCTAATGCTTTTATGTCTTAAATTGTTATTAATTTGATCAGAGAGAATGTTCACCAATATTTTTGAAAGACAATTTTCTGTTTTCAACTAGATTTTCTATAAGGAAAGAAGAGTAACACATCGTTTTCCTTTATGATAATTGAGTTTTCGATCGGTGTCTAAGTAAGTGTTTCCCCCTTGTTTAAATACGATTTGGATTCGCGCCTTTGTATATTTTGTATTAATCAGCGAAATTTCACACCGGGATAGGCCGAAAGTATGTCCGCTATCTTTACGGGTTTAGCCGGAAATTTTGCCGATCCTTTCAAGGTCGTCCCGTGTGCGGGGGAGTGGAATTGGTGTGTAGCGTCATCAATAAATGGAGCTGGTATTGGGTCGGTTTAACCCTTTCCCAGACAACAAAATTTTAGACTGCTCCAATTTCGAAGCTGTTGCAGATGACAAAATGGACCAATAAAGAATGAATGTATGTGCAATATAGCTAAAAAATATTGAGACAAAAAGGAGAAAATGCTGATCATCAGCATTTTCTTCGTTTGTCTCAATGTTTTCCCGTCTTTTTTACTAGGCAGACCCTACGTCAAAACCAGACCTTGTTTGGATATGGGTGAACGAATTTTGAGAACAATAACTGAATTTTTAATATTCTTCTGAGAAGGAATATGAAAACATTGAGGGGAAAGACTAACATGCCAATAACAAGTATTTTTTTTCTTTTTGTCCCTCCTCAATGACTGCACTGGATGATCAGCATCGCTATTTCTACTCGTTCAGTAAGTCTATAGAATTTTGAAACAAAAGAAGAAAATGCTGATTATCAGCATTTTCTTCTTTTTCTCAATCTTTTCTCGAGCCTTTTTAGCCAAAGACGTCACACGCAGTCTTGTTTTGGGAAATGATAAAACGTGATTGTCGTCATTATAATGCGCAAACTGTCTCGTGAGTGGCCATGTGACTCTAAAGTAAATATCGTAGAATTGGCATCATTTGTAAACGCTTTTCCTGTTTTCATGCTGTTCTTGCTACAAATTATTTGAGATCACGTGTAACTATTAAATTTACATTCCATTAGATTCAAAAGCCGCCTTTTTTATTTAAACATACTATGGGCTAGTCTGATAACAACTGTTGTCACCCGTTTTGACATCTACCATGTGAATTTAACCTATACACGTCATGGTAGTTGGTATGTGCAGGCCCACCGGAAGGAATTTTATATTGGGGTGTTTAAAGCCACTGTCCATGCCAGTGTCTGAATATTGTAGGGGCTATACTGAGTTTTTCCTAAATTTTCAGCGTAAAATAAGTAAAATTTGGCATTTTTGCCAACTCTTGGGGATAAAGTCCCCCCCTCCCCCTTCGCCCTAGCCCCCTGTTCCTACTGGCATAATATGTAATTATATCTTCTATTTTCTTCAAGATGATCTGTCCGTCTGTTCTAATCAAGACATGTCTGCAAACGCTCTGTTACATCAACGCTGAACGTAAAAAGACTATAATTGGTGGGAGATCAAACCTCGTAACTCAAGCTTTTAAAAGCAGGCCTGTAGGAATAGGTGGCCTCATCTCCCAAGTTGCCCACAAATACCGAATTTTCCTTATTCCACACTGAAAATTTAGGGAAAATCAAAATTAGCCCCCCCCCCCCCCCACCCCCCAATTCAGACACAGGGGCTTCAGCCACCCCAATATAAAATTGCTTCCTACGGGCCTGAAAAGGCTTTGACATTCAACTAACGTTTTGCTTGACAATTAATCTTTAAAGTATCAATTTTATATCTTAAGGCGAGACAAAGTAAGAGTTCAGTGCCTTCAATTTTCATAGAGGATTCAGTGTGTCAGAAGGATTTGAACTTTAATCAAAATTGATGGTTGAAAATTCAAATTTAAAAACAAACAAACAAACAAAACAAATGGCGACTAGTCTCGAATCAATCTCTATTATGTAGTGGGCGTGGCTGAAGATCCGTCCATGGCACCACGTGGCTGACTCTAGAGCCCAGCTATTCTAGGCTAATCTAGGCTGGTCTATAAAAATCTATTCCGAGAACCATAAGACAATAATAGTTCATAAATGAAAATTGTGGTTAACGCCCAACTGGGAATCGGTTCTAAAATAGGAACTCTCATTTATGGAAACTCTTTCCAAGACGGCAAACCTGTAGACTTGTAAAAATCATGATATTTTGCAGACAGAAATCATTTTAATTGCAATAAACCAACGAAAGAAAGGAAGTAAATTCAAATGATAGGAGTTTCCTTTCTTTTCTCTCTGTGTCCTCTGCATCTTTGTGAAACTAAGTCATGGAAAGTTGGATGTATTAGGAAAGGAGAGAGTTCCAGACACTCGTTTTTATTGGTTATTAAACACTGGTAATTTCGCATTTTTGTCACGTAGCAAGAATGTCAGAATATGGTTTATTCTCAATCGTCCATTAAGAAACAAGATGTTACAATTTCAATTGGGAAGCTCCAACTTTCTCTAATAGAGGCATAATACCCGTAATGCGGCCATTTTGAGATTAAAAAGCATCGGATTTTTTCAAGCGGCATCGTTACGTATCCGAACCTATTCGGGGCGGTCGAAAACATTCGGCGGTGGAAAGTTCCCCCGCCGAATGTTTTTGACGTCGCCCGAATAATTCTGACGTTGCGCGAATCTCATTAGGGGTAGACTACCTTAATCAGGAAGCTTCAACAGTACTCGCGCTGACTGCAAAGTGCAATGACAAGTCCAAGATTAACCTCTGATGTTAATGATCGAACTCAGAACCTCTTGACCAAGAGTGAAAGGCTTTGAATCTCGATCATTTGATTGTTTGACATATTGTAGACGGACTCTTCATCTGTAGTGTATTAACCGAAATTTAACCCTTTCCAAAACAAGACTTGGTTTTGACATCCTCAGTAGAAAAGGTTTTGGAAAACATTGAGGCAAAAGAAGAAACTGCTGATAACCAGCAGTTTCTCCTTTTGTCTCAATATTTTCTGATATGTATTGTACACATTTTTCTTTGTTAACATCAACTGTGTCGTCTGCAGCAGATTTGTTATCGGACGACCGAAAAATTTAATCGGTTGGGGGAAGGGTTTTGAGTCACAAAGATTGACACTGAGAATTAGAATGAACTTGATTATAAATAAGAAACAAAATGTACCGCCGAATTTGACTTTATTGTGCAGTTACTAGATTAGGGACAGAAGCCTTCTGGAGAAGGTTGAAAATACCCTTGTAGTCAACAGCATTATTTCCTTGGTCCACAACGATTCTTAAAGCTATCTTTTCTCTCGAGTTTTTTCTCGATTTGATTAGTATTTGATGGATGTTTTGGTGTGGCAACGATTTATATAACTGCCTCACGGCACAATCAACGCAGTGCAATATCATTGATTTGTGCATTTTTTGTTGATCAATATAAACGTTATTGCACTTAGACTAGATACAAAATTGCTATCTGAAGTAATGCACCTAAACAGCCTTTGATAAATTGTTTCCATTATTAGAGGTGGATTTGGTGCAAGTTAAATTTGTACAATTATTCCAGAGACAAATGTTCGATTCTCTTCTGGTCTTTCTCTGCTCGAGATCTAACCGTGCCAATAATCTGTATCCCTCCCTTTCTTTTAAGATGTCTATTCTACAAATAATTATCATTCAAACATATGAAAAAATATTTTTGTTTGTTTTCTTCAACATCCTTTAAGTTGACATGTTGTTCCTGGAATAGGCCATGTCTTCATTTAGCATTGACTATTGAGAAAAGTATTGTAACAGTTTCACGTAAAAAATAATTAAAAATGAGGCGACATATATAACAATATCTAAGAATTATAAGTAGTTTGGGTTATGAGGAAATTTTTCAGACAACGCCATTGATCTTGATATATCTGAGGTGAGTTCTTTAGAGCGAGATTTCTAAAGATATCTTGGGATTTCTTAAGATATTTTAGGATAAAGCGTTCTTTAGAGCAAGATTTTTAAAACGCTCAACGGGAGGCGCCATTATTCTGTACTTCGTGCGGAACCCCTCGGTTAACTCTGTACAAACAATATAAAAGAGATTTGACCGAGTTGTTCGGATCACTCCATAATTCATAAACCGCGGTGTTCCGAATGCTCCATACTTTATACAAATGACGTCATGATGACGTCATTTGTATAAATATGGAGCATTCGGAACAGCTCGGTCGAAGTCTCGGTCTTAAAAACGCATTATCAAAAACACCTTAAGAAATCTTAAAAAATATCGCTCTAAAGAACGTGCCTCTGCACATGTGCCGGCTGATCTGTAAATTGTTCATCTCAAATACAGTATACTAAAAAGTATTATTGATGAAAGATGACTGTTGAAATCGGAGAACGAGTTAAAGCAAAATTAGATGTTGGTGGTTGATCACGAAGAATCATTAAATATCTATTAGATGCTTGAGCTAGCTATAAACAACATAAATCCACTTTTTCAACGAAAGCCTCGTAACTGCAGCTTGTTTTAAGCTGCAGTTATGAGGTTTTCGTTGAAAAGCAACGATAAATACCATATCAGTTTCGATTGATTGTGACTTGCCAAACACTCTATAAATTATTTTTTTCCAGTGTTTATATTATGGTAATCAATCGAGATTGTTGTTTTCAAAATTATTTATTGGAACACACGCGTACGAAGTAAGTGTCGTCAGTAGGAGGTCAGCACCTCGTAGCTGCAACATTTGAGGCAGAAGTTACGTGGTTTTGCCTACCACTAATTGTATGACATCATATTCGACATGCAACACCTTAATGTCAAGCTTAAACCGGACTTTCGAACTCAGGTAAAACTTTAATAAAAGTACTTAATCTACTACCCTATTCGAAAAGCTTTCAGTTTGGGAAGGTTTTTTTTCTTCTTAAAAAAGAAGGACGAACATGTTTTTTCTGTATAATTATGTCTATTTTGCTTCTTTTTTCACAGACATTCCATATAATTAGGGGTGTATATGTACTTGGAGCTGTTTGGGAAGGGGTTAAGACATGTCATTTAAGAAGTAGGACATAAGCTGTTCATAGATCCTATTTTTGTTATCTAACGCCCGATAGGTGTGTCTTGTTTGTGCAGATTTTAAGGTATGCAAGTAATTTGCACTACAAACTCCACATGCCTGAAGCTTTCCTCATTCAAGAGTATGCAAATGACCCAGGTTTTGGAAAAAGGGATCCTCAAAGCATTTTACATTACAATATTAAATTCTATAAAGGTAAATAGAAAACATGCTTGTTTTCGTAACTGCAGTTTAAAATAAGCTACAAATTCGAGGTTTTAGATGAACAGCGACGATTTATGAGTGGCATGAATCTGCGAAGTGGTTTGAATACTATCCTACATTTCATTTTTATCGACTTTAAATTCGATCGTCTAAGAATCTAGATCATTTCTGATTTCTACTGGAATTCCGAGAAGCATCACATGTGTTTCCGAGAAATTATCTTTTTACTCAGCATCTAAAAATGTAAGAAAACCACAAGTGCGATCGGAATTCCTGAAAACTTGCTGTTTATGCGTATCTCAAATATCCCGAAGCATCCGAATTTAAGTTATAAGTTCCAGGCTGGAACCTAGTTAATCTAACTTTTTATGGAAATGAAGCGCTTTAGAACTATAATGAATCATCACATTTTCGTCGATTTTCAACAAAAACCTCGTAATTGCAACTTAAAACAAGCTGTGGTTACGAACTTTTCGTTAAAATCATCCATAAAACGACCTGTCCAATATTGAAAAAAGTTTATTAGTACGAGGGTTGTCCGGAAAGTTCGTGGACACTATCTAATATATGAAAATGAGAAAAGAAGATTTTATAACATATAAATTATGTCAATAAACAATATTTTAGAAAAAACATTTCAAAATTTGAACAAAATCCCTCCATTTTTAACAGAATTACATGAGTTTTTGTGAAGAAGGTAGATGCACCCCGGAGCACGCCATGACGTTACGACGTTCCGGCAACGAAGAAATATTTTTGCCACGAAGACTTGTGTGGCTTTATTTTCTTCAGAAAGCATTCTACGCACCCTCGTGTACACACTGTTTACATTTTCAAATGTTTTGTGTGGATTTCGTTAACAATTGTTTTTGACAGTTCACATTTTCCCCTGACTTATCTTACCGTATTTTGCCTATCGTCGTTCACGACGTCACTCACTAAATTAACTTTTCAATCTGTTATAATACTCGATTTTTGAGACTTCGAATCAGCTATTGCTTCCCAGGAAACGTTTGTGACAATTGCAAACGAGATAATACGGCACACATGGTCTCTTCATAGAAGAATTTACGAATGCCCTGGTCTCTGCAGGCGTTTTTCCTAGTTCCACGCAAAATTTCACAAGAACGCGCTGCTCCGCCCAAACGTCCGACGTCATCATTTTTCACAGATTTCCTTCCATATCAAGCTTTTTTAAACCGTCCTTAAATGTCAATTTTTAACGCGACGACATTGAAATCACATCAATATGGAGTCGGAATGTTAGGTCACATTTTTATACATTTAATATTTTGTTTACAGCCAATTTCATACGTTAAATTAAATTAAAACACACAGACATGGGTAGCAAAAAAGCTCAAAATTTGACGTGCTCCGGGTACCCCTATGTAGGGTCGTGTTAGGTCCTATTGCAAAATAATAGCAAATTAGATTTATTTCTTTTTGCTGGAAAAGTACTTGATAGATGTTTAGCTTTCGTGTGATATAGATTTTTTCACAAACAAAGTATTATGAAGCAAAATAAATTGTGTGTCCACGAACTTTCAGGACAACCCTCGTATGTATTTTTGAATTAAAACTCTTTTTTTTTCTTTCTTATATTTTCAATGTTAATTTCGACTACAAGTTTTTAGTATGGATCGATGTCGACTGTCAATTTCGTTTATATCGTTGGTCTAGTTAAAATGCTTTAACCCTTTCCCAAACTTTTAGGGTGATCCACTTCAAAAACTGCCACAAATGACAAAATGGAAGTCATTAAAAATAGAATTTGTGTAAAATATGGCATACAAAATATTGAGACAAAAGGAGAAACTGCTGGTTATCAGCAGTTTCTTCTTTTGTTTCAATGTTTTCCCAGACCCTTTCTATCAGGGACGTCAAAACCAGGTCTTGTTTTGGAAAGGGTTAACTACAACTTAAATAAGCTGTAGTTACGACATTTTAACATGACCGACAACATGCTTTACATAGATTATTTGGTTAATGCATTGCGCCAAATATTTTTTACACCTGTACACCGAATTTATGAATGATTTTTGTAAGGAGAGAAATCGTGACTAATCGGCCATAGTACGATACGTCACGTGTTGTAAATAACGCACTCTGATTGGTTGACAGATTGTAAACAAACCAGATCATGTGAGAGTGAGGTGGGTTATAAAGTAGGGCGGTATCGGATTTCTGGTCGGCTGTACTTCTAGCCGTTCTACCGGGATTCGGGATATTTCGAAATCGCTTAACCCTTTCCCAAACTAGACCTGGTTTTGACGCCCCTTATAGAATAGGATTGTGAAAATATTGAGACAAAAGAAGAAACCGCTGATAACCAGCAGTTTCTCCTTTTGCCTCAATATTTTCTATACCATATTTTACACAAATCATACCTTTAATATCATCCATTTTGTCATTTGTGACAGGTTTTGAAGTGGATCACCCTAAAAGTTTGTCATTTGGGAAAGGGTTAACTGCGTGGGTGAATAACAAGCTCTCTAATGCGCCCTGGGGTCTTGGATTTCAACACCCAGACTGCAACAAAATCATTTTGAAATAGATGTTCTATCAATTGAGAAGAAAGAACCCACCTGCACCGGCTTACAATGGCTCAGAATTTATAGTAATTTGCTCTCCCAATAAACAACTTATTCATTTTCTAACAAGACTTAGTAATAATACATCCGCACATACACATGCATACATAAAATTTTCTGCACAGTGACCAGTGCATAAAGGTATGTCGTAACTCTAAAATTATAAGTTGTAAATCATTTCGCAAACAACGATAGAAAGTTCTTGTAGACTACAAAACAGATGCTGAAAATGTTAGCATTTCTTCGCTTACAATATAGAGCGAGCACAGATAATAATACATCGATGCTAAAGGAGAAAATGATGGTTATCAGCATTTCTGCTTCTTTTTCAAAGAATTGCCAAGCTTAAAAAACGGGGACGGACATAATATTATCTGGTCTTGTTTGAGAATGTGTTAAATGATGTAATGGTAAGTTAAAAGTAATGAGTATCAAGAATTGACCCGGTCACTCGGTCATGCCCTCATGAATTTACTTGGAAATACAATGTCCCCCGTCAATAACAACCGAATATGCACATACTGGACAAGGATTTAGGAAAATGGTTCTTATAGTATTTGAAACCGACATTGATCGAGGAAAGCATATCGCTGCTTTTCAACGAAAACCTCGTAATTGCTGCTTAAAACAAGCTGCAATTACGAGACTTTCGTTGAAAAGCCACGATTTGCAAATGTCTGGTCAGGATTCATACAATGCAGATCTATATCTTAACTCTACCCCTGGTTGTGAAGAAACTACAAGTATAAGATACCAGCATGGATCTTGATCAGACTGTGCGTTGGCATTGGCGCAAGCTCATCTGATCCAATGTTTGGTGCAAATACTAAAATGGCGCTTTTCTCAGTAACACGTTTGTGATGAAACAGAAAACCGCTGCTTTCCTTCGAAAAACCCTTACAAGCAGCTTGTTTTAAGCTGCAGTTACGATTGTTTTGAAGAAAAGCGACGAAACATTGTTTATTCATTGTAAGTCTGTGTTTACAGATCCGTACGCTTTTCGCAGAGAAAATTGCGTAAACGTAGTAAATTGACATAAACGACGACTATTTAACGGTTGCGTATTTTTGTTTGTAGTTCAAAACAATTACAATCGAGACCTAGTTAAAGTTGCCCGATGGTTTGGATTCATCAAGATTTACACCATATTGTACTCTCCATTGCCGAGGTCTATTGATTAAACCATCAAATATGACCTCTGCAGTTTTCGGTACGCCAACAGCCTATTTGGTCGTCATAATCTAATTATAGCACACCATTTGAATTATCGAATCAAAATCATTCAGCTTTACCTTGCATGATCATTACGTATACATTACGTCGCTTCTATTTTTGGCTGAAGCCGGTAACATTTGAATTATCGAATCAAAATCATTCAGTTTGATCTTGTTTGATTACGTATACATTACGTAGCTTCTATTTTTGGCTGAAGCCGGTAATTTGAAGCGTCAGCCAATGAAAGTTTGTATCAGCTTTTTAAATTGTTTTGTTGTGTATCGCCAACGATTGGATACTGAAATCCCGCCAAGGCCCCGAGATTAGACGTGAAATGACCCCGCGAGAACAGAGCTCATTCTATCGAAATGGAATGTAGAGATAATGTGCTCTGTTCATAAGAGAGTAACCATATTGAGGATCCTTGGCGCATAAATCGTATTGAGTATACCGTCGCTTTTCAACCATTACGAAAATCTCGTAACTGCAGCTTGTTTAAAGCTGCAGTTACGAGTTTTTCGTTGAAATGCAGCGATACTATTGTTAAGTGTTTAATACGTTCTAAATCTGAAGACATTGTTGTTGGCAATCTTCTGTCTCGAGATGCGATGGCACCCCATCCGATACACCCTGTGTAAGCCCTGGCGAGTGGTATTGAGCTCTTGGTTAGCCAAATTCCCATCTTGGCTTTGCTTGTACATGTATGGCCCGACTGAGGGGCAAGCCAGGGTCAGTTCCAGTGCGCGACAGGAGTTGTAAGAAGTTTTTGCAAAATAATGCTAAACACCTCGCCTTACTGGTGTTTGCCGAGGTTGCACCTCGAGCCTTTGACCAGTCAAGGACGGCGGGCAAGGCAGCAGACGACTCGTGAAGGTCGAAGACGTATATTCTCCCGTGCAGACGTTGAGCGTCTACCACTGCCCAGAACAAAAAAGACTACCACAAAAGCTGAAGACTTGAAAATGACAATGTAGTTCTCAGAGAATGAAATAAAAACAAAATGACATAAACAATAAACCCACCACCGAACGAATCTTACTCAAAGACCTTTACAGCCAGTTACCAGATTCAAAACAGAGGTCTTTATAATCATAGTCTTGTTTTTTTTACGTTATTTTCTGTTGCTCCGTACTAAATTGGCATAGACCTCAATGAGAAATCAAAATCTCCAGACATTTTCCAATATAACTGGAAATATCAATAACCAATTACTTATCTACTGTGATTTATGTGTTTGTTGGAGTTCGGGGGATTTCCAGGGCCGTTTCTCTTGTTTATATACAGTCATCTAGCCAGAGGGCAATCGGTACAGACAGACGGGACGTAGAAATGTCAGATACTCTGAAAGTGACATAAATCTGCAAGAAGCTGAAGCAGCGATCTATATTGGACAGCTTAATTGCGATGGCCTCCTAAAGTTCCTATAGATGATAAATACAAATAACCAATTACTTATCTAAGGCGATATAAAATTACGTTGATATTTGAAGAATTCGGATATTTTCAGGATCATTTCTGTTGTTTACAATCGTCTACGTTGGAAGTCGTCCAGTACATATTTTGGAGATATATATTCGTCCGATATTGAATTGGTCCATATCCTCAACAAGTAGACTGTGGTTCTAATGTGCTCGTGAAACCGAATGTATTATAGAGGTTGTCTACATAACATGTGTCAGGTCAATGCATTACAGCATTACAAATTTTATTATATATTTAGCCTTTGTAAAGAACACAATATCGAAGTCTAAACTACTGCAATTTTTATAACACCTGCAAGAGTCGATTATTCGCTTGCAAAATTTCATTAAAACTAATGTTTGTAAATATTTGCCATAATAAGTGGTTTGACCTGCTTTGACTACTCTACAAAGCGTTAGGTATCAACTCCATTATGTAAAGAAGTATGTAGGCCTACTAATGAGCAGCACTTCTCCGTGTCCTTCAATGATGTCTATGACATGTATAATTGCAGACCTTCCTTTCTGTAGATTCTTTTAATTAGGATCAGCCTACCGCTGCTTTTCAACGAAAACCTCGTAACTGAAGCTTAAAATAAGCTGCAGTAACGAGGTTTTCGTGGAAAAGAGACGCTATAATAAAGGACTAAAGTTCAACTGATTAGTTACAGAGAGTTGTCGAAATAGATGAAAACACCATTCCCATACGCCCTATATCTACAGAATTGATGACTAATCTTATTTTTCGCAGAATCCTGGGTTTTTCCCAGAATTGTTTCTGGTGTTTACAATCGTCTGTATTCCGGAGGGCACTCGGTACAGATATTCGGGGAAATGTAATTGTCCGATATTAGATTGGCATAGATCTTGTATTTTGTTTGGTCATCAAGTATGAATCCTGGTGAACTTGTAGGAAAGATTAGCGAGTACAAAAAGTTTAATAGTCTTAAAAAAGTTGATGTACGCTCGTCTATAGATTAGACAATACCGAATCAGTGCAATGTTTTCATTTTGGAAATCATTTTGAAAAAATGTACGAAATGTATGCTCGTTTTTGAGTCATGGAATGTGTTTCCCTTATAATACAGCTATGATAATTAACCCGTTCACAAGCAACGAAAATTCTGACTGTTCCAATTCTAGGAAAGAGACAGGCTATGGAAATGGATGTTAATAAAATGGACTCTTAACATTTCAGCACATATTGGGGGAGAAAGGAAGATTCGGTGACTAGTTATCTTCTGATTCTGGTACCAAAAGGTAATCTGATTTGCGGAAAGGTTAAAAAGAAAGAAAACATTTCCAAGTAGTGCTTTTAAACTGGCTTCATCGAATTTTATCATAAGTAGCTGAACATTGCCATTATAGATCTAAACACATTAATAATTGTTTTGCTTAATGTTTAAAAGACGTGACAATGGCTAATTGTTTACAGCTTTATAGCAATATGCGGATTCTGATGTTAAATCCAAAAGTAAATTGGTCGCAACGCCACTTGATGAGATGTCTTTTCCAACTCAAAAGTCTGTTCAAATAGATTGAAATAAAGTTCTGGGGCCCGTTTTACTAACAAACTTACGAACATTTTTAAAACAACAACAAATCTGATTGGCCGAATAATAACTGTTATTATTTCTCTTTCAATCAGATGTCTTGTTACAAGGTTTTTGCAAAAATCTAGGTTGGTAAAACGCGGCCCTGATGTTTTGCATGCATTTGCATATTAAACAAATGATCCAGGATCTAGAAGAGGTACATACTAACCTTTAGACTGATTTCAGTCTGTTAAGAATAACATAATTTGTATTGAGAAATATGAAAGTAAGGTACATAGAAAATTGTTGCTCTGTGTCGTTCTTAACGACACAGAGCAACAATTTTCTATGTACCTTATTTTCATATTTCTCAATACAAATGCTGTTATTCTTAACAGACTGATATCAGTCTAACTAACCAATTAAAGCTACTATTTCCCAGATTTGGACCCAAAAATTGTCAAATACAAACGAAATGTACACTTTTTAAGCTTTATATGACCTGATTAAATGATTACGAGAAACTATTGAAGCAACGACTCATTTTTTCGCAATTTGATACCAAATTCATGAAGCGATGTCGAAAGTAGGTCAAAACAGTAGGACATGCGACTTTCTTAAATGACGTCACAACATACATGATGACGTCATATTGAAATTTAAGTATGAATCTCGTTTGAATCATGGTCCGCGCTGTATGCGCATGCGCAACAATTTAAAAATAATTCTAACCCCATCAGTGATGGGGTTGAATTTAGGCTTGGATTCTCCCTAAATTCAGCTATCTGTCGTGTAATTTCGGCTCATTCTCTGTCTGAATCGCATATTATTAACCATCCCGAGGTGGTCAACACAAAAGTTTTGCATATTTTTTCAAAAAATTTCATTTTTTGCAATTAGACCATCTGTTACCGTCGCCCTTTAAACAAAAACGGATCCAGATCAGGCTTTGTTTAATTGTAGTATGTCTATGTTGTTGCTTTAAAGTTTCCAAATGCTATGAAGAAGCTACACGAGAACAAAATGAATCCCGATCAGACTGCGTGTATACGCAGGCTGATCGGGATCCGTTTGGTCTCGCATGCCACGGCTCATATATTCAAAACACTCGAATATTGTCCGCTTACGCCCAAATGCGTATTTGAGCAAGTAAACAATCTACTAAAAAGCTACATATTGACCTATACCAGATTCCGGATGACACTATCGACGTCATGTTCCCGCTAATTGTAATGCGGTGAAAGGTGAGAAGACTTCTTTTCATCAAAAACCTCGTAACTGCAGCTTAAAACAAGCTGCAGTTACCGAGGTTTTTGTTGAAAAGAGAAGACTTACATCCTCATTAGTGGACACGTCACGTAGACGGGATAATGTTGTCTAAATGTCGTGCAGCTTAAATATCAGGGCAATGTGGAGAAGTGTCGCATTTTACTTAGATGGAAGTTTTTCTAGAAATCTCAAAGTATTTTGTCGACGTAAATATTCCATTTAATGATAAAATACATGTACTGCACACGGCAAATTTGAACAGAGACTATTACTTCGTTCCATACAAAATTCTCTGACAGCGTTCACTTTTTTTAGAGAAAACCAAACGATCCTTCATTTCACAACATGTCACACAGATATAGGGAAATAAACATGTGTCCAGAAAACATCCAAAATGTCGTGCTGCTTAAATATTAGGTCAAATATTGATTTGTAGAGAAAACTACATGCACAGCCAAAGGAAAAGTACAAGAGCTTGGAAATTGTGAAATTGATCAAGGTTGGTGATAGAAAAGGAAAGTTATTTAATACAAGGAAAATAATTAAAACCTATATGATGTTTGATTTTCAAAAGCATTTAGTTTGGGTATTTGGTAAGATATTATTGTCATCGCAGTGGAGACTTTTTTGAAATAAAAATCCCAAAAGCAAAATGATGAAAATCTTTGTGAATTTCGTCGCTTTACACTCGTAATTGCAGCTTGTTTGAAGCTGCAGCTACGATGTTTTTTGTTGAAAATCAGCGATATTTTGGTGGTCTGTAACACACTTTAGTGGAAAACACCTTCAGACAAGAACCGTCAGAGACGGACAATGCTCCCCGAATAAGGCATTGTCACAATAAATGTATGCCATGCAGAGCTAACACAAAGCTAGCAAATGTGAAGCCCCCTTTTTGCATGACATATTTTTTATAACCAAATTTCACATAGTGTATTGTCAAGGGCATCTGATTTACTACTCAAATATGAAATTTCATCAAATTCTGTCCATTAGACTAGGAGAAATTAGAGAAAAACTATATTTTACCTTAAGTCCCCTTTTCCCATGACGAGGCCTCAAATCCAAAAACCGGGAAAAGTACATCGGCATTATGTCATAGGGAGTTCACATGGTAAGTTTCATTTGATTTGGCCCAGGGGTTATGGAGAAATCACTTTGGACGGACGGACGGACGGACAGACGGAATGACGGACGGACAGGACGGACGGACAGACAAAGCGGCGACTATATGCTCTCCCTTCGGGGAGCATAAAAAGTTAGTGACACTCGATACGTATGACGAACAATAGACAATTATTAGAGTGAAATAATACCGCTTTATACGTCATAATATAGAAAAATTATGGAAAAGTGCGATTGCTAAATCGTCACCAAGGCAACCAGACGTATTCTCCATTTTTCCAGAAATCATGCAAATCACCGACAAACGTATTTGCTATTAACCTTTGACAAAAACATTACAGTGCGATGACATTAATGTTTTCAACCAAGAAACGTTACCAACATGTATCTATAATGTAATCGGCATTATTTGAAAGTATTAGCATTGATTAAATATTGTTGTATTGTACAGAGTTGGAACGGTGTCTGTAACAGCTATAATACATCTGAAATGTTTTTGATTCGAAATGTCAGTGTTAATTTTTGGGCATCCACTTCTTATCCCAAGATCAGAAATTTTAAGTAATGATTTTGTTTTTTGCTTTACGTATAAGATCTGTCAGATATGTTTTATCAGAATTTGCAATTCAGACGTTATTCAGATAATTTATGCGTCTTTATGAATTTTTCTTTCCACGTTTTTTTTTTTTATCTCTTTCATCCGACCCCTTAAGGATTTCTTTCTTTTTTTTGCTTATTTTTGCTTTGTTGAATTTTATACAAAAATACAACAACCATGAAACGGAAAAGAGCCAATCGTCCTGAAAAAATTCCCAATACTAACGCACAAATCACCCCGTTTCTATGCACGCAACCTCAAAAAATACTCCTAAATTCGAATGATAATAATTGACAAAAATCATAGATGTAATTGTGACCCATCACGCTAAAAGGGACCTTATCCGAAGTCCAAAAATCCAAAGTTTGACAAACTTTCCAGGCTCACCACAGGTCAACCAGATCCCGTATGCGAAAAATGAACACAGAGTAAGATAGGGAAAACATTTTGGATTAAAAAAACATAGAAGTGAAAAGTGTCGGCCCTAGTCTGGCTGCGCGGATTGCGCAGACTGACTTGGATCGATATTTTTCACACTTAGTACAAGGTACCTTTTAGCGTGACGGGTCACATATTGAATTTACAATCATCCCCACATCCCCACAGAACTGTGTGAATTGAACAGCCATTGCTTCTTTAGAATCGAATCTTTCTTCTAAATGGGAAAGAAATGGGCCAAACTATGTCCCTGATTTTGCAACTGCCAACTCACACCGGACTGTTTCAGTCTTTTTAAAATGAGTTCATTAATTAAAGAAAAATGCGCTTGACGCCCACAATGGGGAACATTTTGGAAAATTTAAATTGATTCTTTCTCAGTGAATATATTTCAATGCCATAACAATATACTTTGCTTTATCTTCGCATGCTATGATATCATATGTAGCGGGTCTTAAATTGAACTGTTGCCATCTGGCCGGGCTATGGAAAGTGCAGATTACTCATTATCAGCTGCGTGAACAAATTTTTACTACTAGTAATTAAGTTGGAAATATCGTAACTACAGCTTGAATAAGCTATGGTTAAGTTTTTTGACGTATCTGACTTCATGAAACAGCTTAGATAGAGTGTTACCAGACACGAAAACAAACACGCTTTCCAGAAAAACAAATTAGCACTCTTATCAGAGAACTCATGCCATTGGTCCATTCACTAAGTAGGTCATCCAATAAGAAACTCGTTAGCAAACAAGTATACGTCAGCAAAACAATTCCGGGTGAACTCGTAGTATCATAAAAGTCTGGAAAAAGATAATTATAATGTCGTTCTTGTTATGCCTTGTTAAAATATTTTCACACACGAATTCCAATAACTCAAAGCTAGTATTGGCAACGGATTTATTGTACAGGCTTAAATATTACGATGAAAGGAGAGGGCTTACAAGAATGCTTACATTTTCCCTCGAACTTTGTACTTCTAGGCTTCCAGCAACTCCCCTGTGCCATTAAATTCGTCATTAGACTCTTGCTAGACCGTCTACAAAAAGAAAAAAAATCATTAAACTAAAATTGGTTCTTAATGAGCGAATGATATTGTAAAAAAAACCAAGTTGCAGCATTTTCTTCTCTTGTCAGACTAACAGGTTTGAAGATCAGTTATTCAATTCTGCAATATCATGAATATATAGATCATGTCAAATCTTAAATTAAAGTACATTAATTTATGATGGTGTATAAAGTACAGAAAGTTGAACGAGTGTTATACGTTTGTCTGGTAACTATCAAAACTGTTTGATGTTTTGTACCGACCTACTTCATTAATCAGGTATGACGTAATACCTCGTGAGAAATCTTCCTTTATTTCCAGGAACTGTTAGTTCTACTATGCACGTGGCTTTAGATTAGTATCTTGGAGATAAGCTGAAATGAAATATGCACAGTAGATCGTTCAAAATATGAGAAATAAATTTTAATGTTCCGACGATGAAAACCTCTTTGCAACAGAAAACAACATGGGTAAACTTAACTTCGAACCCGTTTTGATCTTTGCAAGTTTTCAGTGCAGGTTTAAACCTTCTCTCAGCATTGTGGTGGTGATAGTTGATACAAGAACGTCGGCTTCGTAATCAAAAGGTTACTTGTTCAAACATCGGTAACTGGACTCACATTTTCTGCGAGGGTACCCATGTACAATTACGTGTATTTCACTGGAATAATGTATTTAAAACATAATGCAAGGCTGCAATAACCGTTATTTAAACGACGTTGATGTTTAGATAGCACAACATGTGGTGCATTGTATGACGTCCTATGTTTTCCATGTCTGATTGACGTTAGCCGCACGTCGCTTACACCATGAACAAGCAAATTACATGTCTTACCTTTACCTTTTGGTAAATTTACATGATGCGTAATAATGTTTGAAAAATGTCGTATGTACGGTGTAACCCTACATAAAATATACGTCAGTTTAAAAGTACATCGCTGATTAAACTCAATTTAATCCAAAGAGAAGATAAAACCCCTTTGATGCTCCGGCCTCATTTACAGTTTGGTGCAGGTTTCCTTTGCGTTGACGTTAATGCTTCAAGTATCAATTTATTGGGTTAACCTTTAAGCTCGAGTATAAATTTAATTGAATTACATGCAATAAATAATGCAGACACTGAATTCTCCGCACGACGTAACTTTTCATAAATCACGATTTATTTTAGAACCCTTCACTACACATATTCAAAAGAACTTCTAAATAACTTAAAAGTTTATAAGGAATTTACATAGGCATTATCCTGAAATACCCATAATACAAGACTAGATTATTATATTTACAATACTTTGACAAATATGTCCAAACATACGACGGATAAACTCGCCTATGCTTGCGAAAAGGATTCAAGTACCACACGAACTGATACCAGCGTCACTGAGTAACGTCATGGGCACACCAAAATATAAACAGTCTCAAGTTTGTATACAACACGAGCCTTGTAAATCAAACTCTTCCCGGAAAAATCATCGTCATCTTGTTTTTAGAAACGATGTTTTGTTATTGTTGCAACATATTCTTTAAAGACAATCGTCATTGTCGATGAAAATACCCAGTGATTTAATAAAGTTGATTTTGGACAAGTATTAATAAATACCGGTATTCTGTAGAAGTCTTCGAAACTGAAAACGACACAGATAAAGTTTTTGAAACTGAAGCGAAACTATCTTTCTTATTGTTGTTGTTGATGTTGTTTCTTTTTATAAAAAAAGGTATAGACCATACAAATCACGTATGGATTGATGTCCCATTTTTTCGTTCCGGTTTAAGAGGACGTTGTTAACAATCATAAATCTAAGTAACGTCAGTCAGTAACGTCATGCTAGAATAAAAATGTAAACAGAATAAAGTCTGTTTAAGACACGAAACACATAAATCTAAACAATTCAGAGAAAACGAATCGCTCGCACTGTTGTTTGCATTGCTGTTTTTGCAGCGTCGTGTCATGTCCGGCGAATACTCTTTTTGGAAGCTGCAAAAAGCCAGTCATCACATCTCAACAGTATTGTCTCCTTTTACTGAACTGTTTCTATGTTGTAAATGATCACATTGGTTAAAAACAAAATAATGTACAAAAAGATAATAACGTGGTGACTTTTTCCATACACCACTTCCTGCGTACCAAAAGGCTATGGAACGCCTCGACTGCCTCATGTTATTCATATCTGATTCGTTACGTCTGAAAGTCAGGTTGTTTTGTAAACTCGGCAAGTCGTTCTGTGCATTTCTAGTTCGTCTTGATCAAAAGTCATCCTGTCTTGTGCAAATATATTAGTCTGTGGTGTCAATATGTCAATTCGTTATGTGCACTTAATAGTTCATTTCATATTTTGTCCAGTGGGAAAATCAATTCGTCTTGTACGCTTATTAATTTATTGTGTGCAAAGAACAGTCCGTGATGTAGTCAAAACAATTTGTCGTGTAGACTTTTTAGTTCAACTTCGTTATGTGCATTTCGTATTTTGTTATGTGTATTTGTAGTTTGTCTTGTACAATAGTCATTCCGTCTTGTGCAAACGTTATTTTGTGATGTCTATATTTTAATTCGTTCTGTGCAATTGATAATTTGATATGTGCATTTCATATTTTGTCCTGTAGGGAAACCAATTCGTCTTTTGCGCATGTTAATGCGTTACGTGCAAAGAACAGTTCGTGATGTAGTCAAAATAGTTTATCGTGTGGACTTTTTAGTTCGTTATGTGCATTTCGTATTTTGTTATGCGTGTTTGAAGTTTGTTTTGTTCAAAAGTCATTCCGTCTTGTGAAAACATTAGTTTGTGATGTCTATGTTTTAATTTGTTATGTGCAGTTAGTAGTGTGTTATGTACAATTTGTATTTTGTCTTGTGGGGAAATCAATTCGTCTAGTGAGTATGGTTCTCCCTGTCAATGTTTTAAGTCGTTATAGGCAAACGTCAAGTCGTTATGCGGTCCTTTCTCGCGAAGCGATATTTTATACCAGCACCGGTCAGGGTTTTTTCGTAATTCCGGTAGAACATGAGTTGTCGTTCTTGCGGGACGGTATGTTTACTTCCATTAATTTTGTCTGCTTGAAAAGCGGCGATTTTAATATGTTCATCAAATCAATGTGTAATTAAATGAAAATGATTTTTATTATAACTGAATACTGGAATTCAATTATACTTCTGCAACTTCCATCGTTTTTAACGCTGTGAGGATTTCCAAACAAATAGTTTTAATTGTTTGTTGGAGACGTAACGTCAAAAGTTGCGGACCAACGCTGTAACACGCATATCGACCGTTTTCCGACGTTAACGTTACGCGAAGGTGTAAAGAAAGTTATAGCTTTCCCCAAAACATGAGAAATGACAAATTTTCAATGTTGGCCAAAAGAAAACATTTTCACAATAATACCAATATATGCATACATGAAAATAGCACCGTACAAAATTAATAATCTCAACTATCAATAAATAAACAACAGAATTATTTTGTAAGTATTGAAAAATCAAGCTCTAATGAATACTGAAAGTGAATATTTTACACCTGTAGGAGAAATGGAGCCGTTTCATACGCTAAATATAACTTGTCAAGTATGCATAGTTTTGTTATTAAGATATTTCTACTTGCGCAAATGTAAAAAAAAAAAATAAAAAAATAAATAGACAAATAAAAAAAATGTGAAAATACTTACTAAATAATCGTCTTCAAGTTTACTCGTTAGCAGACAAAAGATAGAATATTCTTTTAAATGGGGTCTACAACAAATGCATTATATGCAGGAAAAATGAAACTCCTAGACTAAGTGCTGCAACATATTAGATAAAATCAATGAAATGCTTTACTTAAAAAAATGTCTTCTATTATCTCAACGTTTTCTTATGCCTTGGTCAATGCTTTTCTTTCTTTTTTCTGTTACGGGTCTCAAATTTTAACCTTAAGTTGCGTAGACCACAAATAGCAAGATAGTCAAACAAACAACGATAAAACAAGTGGATCTAGAGCATCGATACATGATCGTAAAACGCCATGAATAGTTCTTCACAAATCAACATGACGTCAAATAGTCAAAAACGCGTTTTTGTGACATTTTTAAGACGCTACATCACACTCTATATCTTCGCTAGTTGAAGAGACATTGACAAATGCATTTATTTTTTCAAATTTTATCCGAGATGTATGTCGAAAATCAATTCAAATTCAAAATATTTTGATTTTCTTAGAAAAAAAGCTATATAT
Source organism: Fragum sueziense (assembly GCA_963680895.1). Taxonomy (NCBI): domain Eukaryota; kingdom Metazoa; phylum Mollusca; class Bivalvia; order Cardiida; family Cardiidae; genus Fragum; species Fragum sueziense. Next base: position 39,442,039 of record OY804594.1, on the reverse strand, counting down.
GAAAAATCACCCTTGCATTTGGGACCGTTTTAGTGAAAATGTGACATTTTTAAGACGCTACAAACACAATAAAATAATGATTTTCTTCAACTCCAATCAAGACAAAAAATTAACTACAAAAACTAGAGCTCAGATGTATGTCCCAAAATTTTTTATATTGATTTCTAATCGCTTTTGGAAAAATAAATTAGATTTAAAAATTAGACATACCGAAAAAATCAACATGACGTCAAATCGTCAAAAACGCGTTTTTGTGACATTTTTAAGACGCTACATCACACTCTATATCTTCGCTAGTTGAAGAGATATTGACAAATGCATTTATTTTTTCAAATTTTATCCGAGATGTATGTCGAAAATCAATTCAAATTCAAAATATTTTGATTTTCTTAGAAAAAAAGCTATATATGAAAAAATCACCCTTGCATTTGGGACCGTTTTAGTGAAAATGTGACATTTTTAAGACGCTACAAACACAATAAAATAATGATTTTCTTCAACTCCAATCAAGACAAAAAATTAACTACAAAAACTAGAGCTTAGATGTATGTCCCAAAATTTTTTATATTAATTTCTAATCGCTATTGGAAAAATAAATTAGATTTAAAAATTAGACATACCGAAAAAATCAACATGACGTCAAATCGTCAAAACGCGTTTTTGTGACATTTTTAAGACGCTACATCACACTCTATATCTTCGCTAGTTGAAGAAATATTGACAAATGCATTTATTTTTTCAAATTTTATCCGAGATGTACGTCGAAAATCAATTCAAATTCAAAATATTTTGATTTTCTTAGAAAAAAAGCTATATATGAAAAAATCACCCTTGCATTTGGGACCGTTTTAGTGAAAATGTGACATTTTTAAGACGCTACAAACACAATAAAATAATGATTTTCTTCAACTCCAATCAAGACAAAAAATTAACTACAAAAACTAGAGCTCAGATGTATGTCCCAAAATTTTTTATATTGATTTCTAATCGCTTTTGGAAAAATAAATTAGATTTAAAAATTAGACATACCGAAAAAATGACGTTTTTTTTAACAGCGTGACGCTACTTATCTCTTTCTTTCCATTCCTCCATAGTTTAATTACACCATCCAACTGCCGTAAGATTTACGCTATATCTTCTGTGACATCACTGACGTAATTTGCCAAAGTTTGTGCGCTTTAAAAAGTATTCCTTTTTATTCTATTGGGTTTCTTGCGAGTTTGTTTGGTAATTTCTGTTACACGTGACGACGTCATTTTCTGCGTCAGAGTTTATCTATTTTGTTTATCAAATTGTCTGTATTCAAACAATGTTGAAATTCGACATATATTAATAAATTACAATTCAATATCTTTTATATGATACCAAATACATGTGTGTTTCTCAAATAAAAATAACAAATATGCGGTTTTAAACAGAAGTGCATAGCCAATTTTGGCTTGGTCCGCAACTTTTGACGTTACGTCTGGAACATTCCTTTTCACACGGGTTTTCACCGTTGGAAAATGATCAATATCGAAAATAGAATAAGTGAAAGTTAATCCATATATGCCTGAATTTTCTATTTTGGTAGAATTGATTTTTTCATAGAGAAAATACATAAACTATACAAAATTGAACATTTTTTAGCTTGTACAGTACTTTATTTGGCTAAAATTACACATTTTATATGTGTCCTGAAAAGAGGACTATAGGCGCTAAAGTAATCAAAATTTCAAAATAAATCCCTATGCACTAAATGATTACAGGCAGATGTAAACCATTTTTGTGTTCCAAAAATGTTTCTGAAACATTTTAGCAATTCCACGGGAAAAGGGGTCTTCGTGCATCTTTGATTCAATGTGATTTTACAAATACACTAAGCACCATTTTCATATAGCATGTCTAATATTGTTACTCTGTTTCCGCTATAGTTATATGAATTGTCGCTTTTCTTCGAAAACCTTGTTCATATTGTTACTACAGCTTGTTTTTAGCTGCAGGTAGAAGGCTTTGGAAGAAGAGATATTCTTTTTCGTTCTGTTATCAAAAACTACACAGAACAAATGTCAATAGTTTTCTAAATCTGTTATAGCGCTAACATTTTTCTACGAAGTCCCAAAGAACGCCTAGTAAAATTTGGTTTCAATGCCCTCTATACGATGCACACTGTTCTTGTTAAGTTAGTGATATGTCATGATTCTTGTGATTGCATCTAATATCTCCTGGAATGTTCGGGATCAGTAACATGACCCCCTTTTGCTGCGAGTGTCTATGCTAGAGGTACTTCAACAACATGTCTAATCACCACAAGAAGTTTGTCCACAAGGCTCAATGAACTAATTGGAATACATCTATCACTAAATAATATGTGCCTTTCTTCATGGATGGTCGTCACAGAGTCCAGTTTTGAAACGTCTTGACCAGGAAGGCTGTTTATGTCAATATTTCTGTCCTCATCCACATTGTCATCATCTGCCTACATGTGGTGATTCTACAAGTTTATCAGTCTTTTGTAAATCCTTTTCATTTTCTAGCATAGAGAAACCGTTGTCCATGCAAGATCTTCCTCAAAAAGATACATAAGTATGTATGATATACATTTTGGACAACTATGCCTCCCGCACCCATTTACGCCTACAGTCCTGTTTTCAGGACACTTCTAACTTGTCAAAATTGACAAGGAAAAATTTGCAAATCATTAGTTTTCATGATAATAACTAAGACAGCATTCCTTAAACTACATTTTTTATTCAGTATGTTCTTTTAAAATATTAATAGATAAAAAGTTATGTAGAAACCTTTGCATTGTGGCCATTATAAGAATCACTTTCGCCAAAAACGCGTTCATTTTGTTGCAGCAAATATAGAAATGTGGGAAAGTTATTATTTTCAACCCTCTAATGGGTCAAGTCTAGGCTTATTTGATGATTTCTAAGATAAAAGTCTGCACTTATCACTAATTAACTAGTGGAAACAGTTATGGGTATATAGTATTGTCCTGAAAACAGGACTCTCGGCATATATGGGTTAATGTACAGAAAATATTATAAAGGCGCGAAATTTCTTACTAGATATATCACCAATTTCTTCTTTTTTCTCAATGTTTTCCCTAACAATCTAGGGAGGTCAGATACGTGTCTTATTTATTAAGAAAACGGGTTAAAAACAAAATTTGAAAAATTCGTTTTCAAAAATGCCGAAAAATTGATCCATGGATTTTTTAGTCCTTTCCCAAACAACGAAAAGGAACTGTCCAAATTAAGTTTTGCTAATTGTCAGAATAAAATGTTTTGCAAGATGATAGAAAATATTGAGGAAAATGGAGAAAAAGCTGGCTATCAACATTTTCTTGTTGTTGTTTTTTCTCCAGTACTTTTAAACGCTTTGCAAGCACTGAGGTGCGTCAAAAGTCGCCAACGTTTGGTAATGGGTTGTCAAAGAATTCTATTTCCAACCATTATCGGTATTTAAAAACAAGACGAGTCTAATCTGAAAGTGTTTCCTAAAGAAAGGAAATTTGAATGATGTGAACGGTTTATTGAATATACTAGACTAGTACCTGTAAGAACAGAAGTCATTGATTACGAAAACGTTGGATTATCAGATTTTCTTTCTTTTCCTCAAAATGATTCCGATTTGCTATTTGTGGGCATTAAAACAACGAATTGGATAGGAAAGGGTTAACATAATAAATCATCATTTCCAATTTATGCCCAATTTGAAAGCAGACTGTAGACTATAAGATACGTAGTCTAGATCTACTAAAGAATGTTTTTCTTTTCTCTCAAAGCTTTGCTGTTTCGTTGAAGTAGATCTATAAAATTCATTGTTTGTTCGTTAACACTTTCCCAAACAAACCCTGATTTTGATGTAGATCACTTAAAAGAGAAAATGCTTTGGAGCAAAATAATAGCATCCTGGTAACAAGCATTTTCTCCTTTTGCTTTAATAGACTACTTTGATATGTAAGCGTTTAGGGTGTTGTGCCACCTGTTTTGCATTTCTTCCAAATCTACCCGCAAAATTATGGCATTCATAAATGCAGCAGAGGTTCTTTCCAACTTATAGCGCTGGTTTACATTGAAACCGGAAGACAGTATACCGTCCCGCACGAACGACAACTCTGTAACGACGGAATTACGAAAATCCGGAATAGTGTAGAGCCAGATCTGGGTCTCCCGCAAGAGCCCAAAATCATCAGGTTCTACACTCTTTGCTTATTAAGAAATCGGAAATTTTTAAAGTAAGCTATCATCTTTTTAATACAAAATTAGCTCCTTTTGCAGTGCAAATGTAGAGGATATAATTTGGACGATTCCACTATAAAACATTAGCAAAGTTTTGAGATAAAAGAAAAAATTACATGCCGACTTTGTTCACAATTTATTTTCCCTTCAATATTTTCCATTCTAAACCAAACATTTTATGCCAACGTTTCGAGAGATCGGGGGCATATCGTTTTACTCGTTTCCGTAAGTCTGTCCGAAAACTTAACCAAAAACTTAACCTTTGCCGTTTCTCTAAAAGTATTTTGTAAAGAAAGCTCAAATCTTTTATGTAACATCCTTTCAATGATGTCTATGTGTTCCATGCAATTTGACCTTCCTCAAGGTCATCCGTTAACCCTTATCTACCATTTACTCTACAAAAACTTAACATTTTAAAAAATGGCCATTGAAATGATGTTTTATTATGTTAACCCTTTCCCAGCCAATTTTTCGTTTTGATGTCAACATAATCACGGTGGAGATTGTGCTTCATGGGATGGAAAACAACTACGGACAAAAATAATCTCGATTCTGTTTAATTATATATTCCAATACATTTTTTTTTTAAATTTCTGCGCCTATTTTAAAAAAAGTTTGTTGCATGTACCCCGCCGTAGGCCTACTGAGCCCTTCTTCTACGATATATGCATTACTTGTGGAATCGTTTTACTTTTTGTAAAAATTGATCCAAACCGACCAGAAAACGAAATGATAACGACTACGGACAAATTTGCCTCGCTTCAGGTAAGAAACTGTGCAATAACTTTCTTATTTATGAGCCAATTTCCATGCAGTTTGTTGCATTTACTCCGCCTAGCTGACGTATTTCCTCATAAGTATCACTTCATTGAAAATTCCGCATAACTTGTAAAAGATTGATTCGTGTAAGTCATACATCAGAGGAAAGAGCTCAGTAAGGCGGTATACGTGCAACAAACCGTTTGATAATTGACGCAGAAATAAAACCCGTTAACCTGTTCAAAGCGAAGCAAATTTGTCCTTAGTTTTACCCACCCTATCATGCACAATCTCCACCATAATAAAAGCAAAATCGTAATCCACTTTAGGGGAGGAAAGGAAAATCTAATTAATCAATAATTTCTGATCTTACAAGTACTGTTTTTAATATTTTTCATATTATTTATGGGTTTCCCCCTTAGAAACACTTTTAAATTGGACCCTTTTTCGTTTGTTTGTTTTTAATATTTTTACTGACCAATATTAGTTGGTAATGAAATACCAAATTCTTTGACAAACCGTTACCAAGCATCAATTATATTTTCTATATCTTGAAATAATTTCATTCTGACAATTGGCAAGACTTTTAGATTTGATTAGGTCCATATTTTGTTGTTTGGGAAAGGGTTAAAAATATTAACTATACATATTTCCGGTGCATTTGAAAGACGGATTCTTCAAAGGACCTCTATGGATAAGGCGAGAGGTCTCCCTAAAAGGCTCAGCGCGATGGGTCAATTTTCAAAACTTACAAATTGAGAAACAAATTTAACCCTTTCCCAAACGACAAAATTTTAGGGTAGTCCAATTTGAAAGAAGTTGCAGAAGACATTTCAATGTGATGAAATTTCGAAATTGTGTCGCTTTTAGGGTAGAAAACAATGTGGGAAATGAAGAAATTGCTTGTCACAAGCAATTTCTTCATTTTCCATAATGCTTTCCAAAGCCATTATATGGTGGGGAGTCAAAAGGAGTCATTGTGTGGTAATGGGTTAAGCTTTATGGTTTGGAAGATAAATAGATGAAATGTATACCGATTTTTTGCCATTTAAAAAGTTCTATAGGTGCAGATAACTCTTGATTTTTGGGCCCACCTAAATAACTTCATTTTCTTATATTACCGGTTTTCATAGACGTAAAATGAAGTTTCTTTTTGTTTTATTTCCAATTTACTTTCTACAGTTACAAGGATAAATGGTGTTGACATCATATGGCAGCTTCAGTTTTTTCCGTATTGCGCATGCGCATCATTGAAACAACTTTAAAAGCGCACTTTCCCGCCAAAAACCTAGGAATACATACCTTCCCTGGGTTGGCGAACATCGTTCCCCCCTTGACCCAGCTTCCCATTGACATATGTTGTTTCACTTGACCATATGCTTCCTTGGTAAAAAGGATTTCCTGGGTCACGGGGGGAACATACTTTTATACTAAAAATAGTGCTCATATACCGGCCAATAGCCATATTTTTCGCGGGAAGATTTCGCCATTAAACTCGTTTCAATGATGCATGCGTATTAAGGACAAAACGAAAACGGGCATATGATTTCAACACCAATTGTCCTCACATTTACAGAAAAAGTCTTACTAATAAAATCATAGAAAACTTAACTCTGGTTAAATGAATACCGGTGGGGTAAGAAAATGTAATTTTGGGGGTAGGTACAGAAACCAAGAATTATCTGTACAAGTCGAATCGTTTTGATTTAAAACATTTATTTCATTTTTAGCTCGACTTTTCGAAGAAAATGAGAGCTTATACTGTCACCCGGGCGTTAGCGTTGGCGTTGGCGTCGGCGTTGCAACAAAGGTTAAAGTTTTTTCAAACATCAATAACTTCCATACTATCAAAGGGATTCAACCCAAACGTGGTAAACTTATTCACCATCACACCCTCTACCTTACTACCAGGGCCCATGACCGTGGCTCCACTATATTTGGAGTTATGCCCCCTTTATACTAAGCAACTTAGAAAGTCGAGCGCGCTGTCTTCGGACAGCTCTTGTTTAAAAGTATGTCTTGATGCAAAGATTGTTTATTCTAATGAGTAGAAACGCTATCAGTTTTTTGAAGTTGTAATCTAAAAGCGACAAATACGCCTTCAAAGTTGAGACAGAAATGACAAATTCTATATAAATCTGAACTGTTGTCCACAACAATTTGTTCAATTTTAACACAAAAATAGATATTTCTCGTAAACAGTTCAATATTTTGGCTTGAAATTTTCAGAATTTTCATAAGAAAATATGCTCTTTAAGATAGAAAAAATGTAAAATTTATGTGAAAATAATCGTGAAATGTCACTTTAACAAGACCTGTATTTGACGTCCCTACATTATTTGGGAAAACATTGAGACAAAAGAAGAAATTGACGATAATCAGAAATTTCTCTTCTTTTCTCAATATTTTATGTGCCTTAGCATTCACTTTTTCTGTTTTCAATGGTTTTCCGACATTGGAAAATCCGTGGAAGTTTGTATAATGGATTTCTTTTAACCTGACACCGATCTTTATTCAAAATGTGTTCATATTTCGCACATTTTTCAAACAGACTTGTATCATAGTTCACTGATATAACACGTGCACAAGAAAATACTACTGAATTCTTAATTTAAAAAAGCCCAGGCGTGTAATTTATGATAATAAAAGCTAAAGCCGCTCCATGTGAAATGAAATCTGTAATAGAAGCATATCATCCCACAGGAACGACAACTCATGTAGTAGGCCGACCGAAATCACCGGTGCTGTTATAAAATATTGCCTCGCGGGAAAAAACCGCATAACGACTTGACGTTTGCACATAACGACTTAAAACATTGCCATGGAAAACCATACGCACTAGACAAATTGATTTCACCACAGGACAAAATAAAAATGTTCATAACAAACTAGATTATATTAATTGCACATAACGAATTAAAACATAAGGCATCACAAACTCAACTTTGCACAGGACGAAATGACTTTCGTACATGACAAACTACAAACACACATAACAAAATATGAAATGCAAATGACGAAATAAAAAGTCTACACGACAAATTATTTTGACTACATCACGAACTGTTCATTTCACATAACGCTTTAGTATGAGCAAAACACGAATTGATTTCCTCACATGACAAACATAAAATGTACAAAATAAACTTTCAACTGCACATAACGAATTAAAACATGGACATCACAAACTAATGTTTGCACAAGACGGAATGACTTTTGTACAAGACGAACTATAAAAACACACATAACAAAATACGATTTGCAAATAACGAACTGGAAAGTCTGCATGACAAATGGTTTTGACTACATCACGAACTGCTCTTTGCACATAACACATCAGCATGCGCACTAGACAAATTGATTTCGACACAGGACAAAATATAAGATGTACACAGCAAACTGTTTACTGCACATAACAAATTAGAAAATATACATTACAAACTAATATTTGCACAAGACATAATGACATTTATACAAGACAAGCTACTAACGCACATAACGAAATATGATTAGTGTTGACTACATCACGAACTGTCCTTTGCACATAACAAATTAATAAGCGCACAAGACATATTGATTTCCCTACAGGACAAATTACAAAATGTACATAACAAACTATAAAAGTGCACATGACGAATTGACATATCGGCACCACAGACTATTATTTGCACAAGACGGAAAGACTTTTGATCAAGACGAACTGGAAATGCACATAACGACTTGTCAAGTTTTCATTACAACCTGACTTTCAGACATAACGAATCAGATATGAACAACATGAGGCAGTCGAGGCGTTCCATAAAAGGCACTAATCAGATTTATAATAGCGTGCCTGAGCTACGAGTATAGATGCTACAATCAGTAGTTAACAGTTAAATAATCAAGAAAATGTGAATAAAATAGAAATAATGAATAAATAGCTAAATAAAAAGGAAGAAAAAAGAAGAAAATGTGAAAATATAAATAAACGTTTTGACTAATTTTACTATATTCTATCATTTTAAATCAAACTATGCGTGCTTGTTCTATGGAATCATCTTGACGGAACCTTTCTACATATAAGATTTAAGAAAAAAAAACGACTGGAAAAGAATTTTTTGGATTGAACTATGGAAGAAGGCGTCCTAATGACATTAGAAACAACAATAGACCATGATCATCCTGGGCGTTCATGCAGTCCGACTTATGTGACACATACTTTTTTTTATTTACATGTATCATTAGGGACCGCAAGATATCAAGAATTAACCATAATCAGAATACACATAGACACGGGCAAATCTGGATTGATATTTTCTCTAAATACCACATGGTCAAGCTCATGTGTACAGCACATTGGATATGGGGATATATAAAAGAGGTCCTTATAGCATTTGAGTCAAACATGGATCCGGACAAACCCTTGTATACATAAACAAAGACTGACCAAAATCCACAACGTTCTCAAACAGTTTCTTACACGAATCAATTCTGGGAGGGCTGCTTGGACCATTAACAGACGGCTTTCAGGCATAAACAATTCTAGATGCATAATGATTTCAAATGCCATAATGGATATTTTCGAGATCCCGACTAATCTAGATAATTATACACCACATTACATTACATAACAAACGATGAGAACAGATGACGAGACAAAATCTCAACCTATTTTCTATGCAAATCGTATTCAACAAGATGTTGTTTGTCTGCAGAAAGGATCCCTGGTAAAAAGAACTATGGTTTTCTAAACCAAATATTTCAAAATAAACTATCCATATCGTAGGAACACATTGATTTTGTACTTTAGAAGCGACATTTGTGAAGATATTTTGTAAACAGTTTGGTCATTTGGTTAAGCCTAAAGCATATGTTTTGAACATTCATTATGATTACCTGAAGCTGTAGCAATTGTCAAGGTCGCCTTATATAGCTGAACTCGTGTATTTGCTTGTTTTTGTTTTGTATTTCGCTTTACAACCAGAACAGCAAATGTAATTTAGACTTTGTTTTAATGTCAAAAACATTATACTTGCAAGCTCACAATGGTTGACCAATGCTTTTTTGCTTTTCTGACATGCCTAGGCTTTGAATCAGCTGCGAGATGTTTCTATTCGGTTTTCCATATTATGCAGTACAAAAGGACGATATAATGCAACTAAGCTGAAGTAAAGCTATCTCAAATGATGACGTCACATAAAGTTTATTTTTGACCTTACCAAACAAGTTCTTAACCTTAAGTAGTGTTGCATCAATAGTCAGTGCAAACAGAAATGTTATGATTTCTAGACAAAAAAAAAAAAAAAAAAAAAAAAAAAAAAAAAAAAAAAATAAATAAATAATAAAAAAAAATAGGATTATTGTCAAACATTTTCAATATCATGCTAAAGAGTCGAACATTTTGCTTTACTTATTTCAGTGGCCACAGTCATGTTACATTATGCTAATGATGGGTGGTTTCATTTACGAAGTCTCCATCGAACTTGAGGGTGTTAACCTCAACACCCTGAAAACTTTGTAAACAGTATTTGAACTTTTGTATAATGATTTAACGTCAATGTTTCATGCAGCTATATATTAACCCTTTCCCAAACAAGAAAAGTTTGGGGTGATCCAATTTGAAAGCCGCTGCAGACAACAAAATTGATAATAATAAAGACATGATTTGTGTAAAATATGGCACAGAAAATATTGAGACAAAAGGAGAAACTGCTGGTAATCAGCAGTTTCTTCTTTTGTCTCAATGTTTTCCCAAGCCATTTCTTTTAGGAACGTCAAAACCAGGTCTTGTTTGGGAAAGGGTTAAATCAATCTTCGTTATATGTCAATGACCTTGATACATTTTATTCAAAATTTAATACTTTTACTTTGTAAAGCGTTAAGCAGTTGCACATTAGCTTTTACGGAGCAATATGAATTCACCATTTCATGCAAGATCTGATAAAGCCCAGTGCATACTCAAAAACGGCACACAGCAAGGTTATTGCATTTTCTGCAACTTTTATAACTAATTTACAATGTTTGTTTAAATCGCCCAACAGCAACCGACATGTGTTCCACAAAAAGTTAGAGTTTTCGTTACCTTACGCACTTTTGAGCACGCGACGTCTTTTCTAGGATTCAGCAAACTACTTTCAAGATACTGAAGTACCAGATTTCAACTAACACGGTCGCCACATGACGTCATATGACCTCGATGACAGTACAGATCTTGTGATGCTACACTGATTGTGATTAATCTACGTCCTCATGTCCAGGGCTCAGCGCAAAATATTTGCAAGCGTATTTCTTACATTAACAACAGTTTACAACATGCAAATTGCGTGTTTTTGTTGCAATTATACAGTTTCCACAGAACCACATTGTTATAGAAGGTAGGTTATGATAGGTTAAGGACCGTTGACTGTGAGTCAATTGAATACATACTACATATTTCTGCACATATTACTCAGGGTCATGTCCGAGCGTTTAGAATGTTAATATTCTACTGAACAACGGTTTTGTCTAAAGCAATGGAAAAAGAAAGCAAGTATTACTGTTTTATCGACATGGCGAACATGAAAAATCCGGGTCAATAACATTGTATGCTTTGCCTTGTTACTAGCGAACAATGGTTGATATAGGTATACTTTATCTTAAAACATCTACTAACGGGGTCAATGACTACCTACTGACCCACTTTGTCCAAGTTTGACCCAATTTTGAAGATGACGTTCGCCTTTGTATTGTGTGTTCGAAATTGCTTGTATCGTGGAACATTAATCCTTTGATTAGAGTCCTGATGGACTATTTTGTCTCCGGTTTATTCGTTGATAGCTTTAATAGACTATTCCAAACCAGTCGTTTCTTTGTGTTTTTTTCATTGTTCATTCCTGAAATATAAATAGCATAGCGCTATTTACGATGTCACACCTAACCTTTCTCAAACATCAAGATTGGACCATTCCCATCTGCAAGCTACTGCAGACGACAAAATTGATGTTGATAGCAGAAGCACTTACTACAAAGCAAAATTATTAAATGGGTAAAGCATAAAAGAATTATTCTTGAAATTGCAAAGCTAGGAAATTTCACTTGCATATCATTTCTTGCTACCTCGTCCTGGTAACCTTGAACGTAAAGTTATAAAACACTCTTCTTACCTACTTATACAAGATAAAACATACTTTAACCCTTTTCCAAACAAGACCTAGATTGGACGTCCCTGATACAATAGGCTTCCGAAAACATTGATACAAAAGAAGGAAATGCTGATGAACAGCATTTCCTACTTTTGCATCAATATTTGCCGTAAAATGTTGTACATAAGTTCTATATTAACTAGAAGATATTTTGTCGACAACAGCAGCTTTCAAATAAGACAACCCTATATTTTGTCGTAAAGGTTATATTAAAGATAACAGCTACAATAGCTACCATTTGAATCGAGCATTTCGCACGTTGGTTAAAGTACGACCTACTTGTCTTAATTATTTCTACCATTAAAACAAAGAAAGATGAAGAAGACAGGTTTTTTTCTGTCAAAGTATAGAATTATAAAACACGCTTTCTGCGTTGCATTATTTCTTTATACAGCCCGTGAATGCAGATTAATTCGCTTCTCAATCTTTAAAAGTTTGGAATGCAATTTCATGCAAGATCATGTGCATGCTTCCTTTCTAGATGTAGGTCAATGATCCTCATATAAAAGAAATTCCGCCATTTCAAGGCTGGCTAGCTTATTGTCCTACAACCGTTTGAGTTCAAACATCTATATAGAGGTCATTATATAGAGGGTTGATGACCTATCAGCGATTTCACTGACCAAAATCGATAGTCAGGGATATCTTAATTCATCTCGACATTTTGACTAGTTATTATTGTTTCGGTGCCTTTAGGAAATAAAGATGAAATTTCAAAAAAGGAAAAAATCGAATAAAATTCCATTTTTTCTTAACCCAGTACTCCAGTTGTGTTGTTGTTGTAAAAGCTAAAGTTTCCTCGAACCCTCATTGTTGCACGGCCCCTCAGGCCGTGCATATTAAGGTTGTTTTTGGGATGTCAGTGGGTGTCGGATGTAAGCTAATATGATCCTTTCGGTTCTCGATGAATTGTTATCTCCATAATCAATGGCCATATTCATTTGAAAGGCAAAGATATTTCTATAAGTGATAGCAAAGAAAGGATGTTTATCACAAAAGTTCGTTAAAGGATCTTTCTGTTGAGTTTTTTGTGTGTTTCGAAAATGAAAATTCCCTTCTATTTCTAGCCTGTCACATAAATTCCGTTTTATCTTTTACCTATCGCATTAACAGCTTTGAGGGGCGTTCAGAATGTATCCCGTTTGTGCTGTAAAGCATAGTAGGCAATTATTTGTTGTTTAACCTTTGCCCTACTGATTTTATTGTTTTTCTCAAGTTTTCATCACATCATCAAGCGGAAAGCAGCCTTACGTAGACTAAGATCAGATTGCATAGCTGAGTAGACTGATCTTCATCTATATCATCTTTCGTAGCTTTGGTCACAGCAGGAATGTCATGTAAATTATGAGAAGGGTTAAAGCTTTAATTATTTTGTCGTCTGCAACAATTTTGGAATTAGAGCAGCACTGTGATCAGTAATGAGTAAACAAAAGTTCGCTTTTTGGAAAAGGATTGCACAGTGTGAGTGATAAGCTATGTAGGACAATCAGGTGACCTAGCGTGACCGGTTAATCCAGAGCTCCAGATGTAGTTTCAGTTTAACTCTTTCTCAAACATAACAATGTGTCTATGTCCCTGTTAATCCTTTGACAAACAATGAAACTTCAGTTTCTTTTTAAAAAAGAAAGGGTATAATGTAGCACAGAAAATATTGAGACAAAGAGGGAAATAATGATAGTTTGCAACTTCTTTTGCCGCGATGTTTTGTCAACTAATCCGGTTCCATTAGGAATTGTATTGGTCATGATAGCCTTAGGATTTTTTTTAGATAAGATTGAAAGAGCAGAAGCTTTAGTTAGTTCTATAGTCACGGCAACTAGGCCTACCAGTCTAAAGTATTCGTAAATCCTTTTACAAATTTTCATTAACACTATACGGAAAGTAACAAACAATAAAGGGTAAAGACATAACCCTGCAAAAAAGTCCATGAACTGTTCTAGAATGTTCTAAAACATCAGCTTTGGAACGTTCTAGAACGTTAAATGGCACTTCTAGAACTTGGATTCTAGAACCAGTTCTAGAATCAGTTCTTGAACCCAAGTTCTTGAACTGAAGTTCTAGAACTGTCACTTAATGTTCTACAGCTCAGTTTTGAACTAGTTCTAGAACCAGTTCTTGAACGTTAAATGGCATTTCTAAAACTCAAAAGTTCTAGAGCTGATTCAATAATTAGTTCAAGAACCAGTTCTTGAACGTTATATGCAGTTTTAGAACTCAATATTCTAGTACTGGTTCTAGAACCAGTTTACTTCACAATATGTGGGTGGGAAATGGTAAAAATAAACAACCCTTTTCCAAACAAGACCTGGTTTTGACGTCCCTAATGGAAAATGTTTGGGAATACATTGAAACAAAAGAAGAAACTGCTGATAACCAGCAGTTTTCCTTTTGTCTCCATATTTTCTGTGCCATATTGTACACATATCCTGTTTTTACTCACATCCATTATGTCTTTTGTGACAGTTTTTGGAGAGGATCACCCTAAAATTTTGTCGTTTGGGAAAGTGTTAAAGGAGGGGGGGAATAGATACTTAAAGGGGACATGTTTTGCCGAAAGGTCTGAATCAAACGGACATTTAGTTTGGTGTATATTGTACATGTATATTGAAAGTGGGTTGTGTAATTCTATTCCGGCGCTACCCAAGGTTCATATTCATTAATTTTCTATCTATATGTAAATAATTGGCGAAATTTTTAAGACAAAATAATTTGTATATGAGCCCATGTTAACACGACACAAGGTCCATTTGCTTGATTATGATCAATATCAAAATAATTTGCAATTTATGCAATCTTTCAATTTTTGGTACATTTTCATATCCCAACTTTGGGGAAAACATCAACACGTTTCTATATTAAAGCGACATATTGGAATAATATTTTAGGCCAGTACTAAAATAATTTGTCAGCGCAAAGTTATTAGGAATTTTGATAGCTAGTCGGGAAAACGAGTCACGGGCCCTTGAATACACGACAAGAGGACCATGATGATCCGAAATCGTTCACCTGAACCAA
This sequence comes from Fragum sueziense, assembly GCA_963680895.1. Lineage (NCBI taxonomy): Eukaryota > Metazoa > Mollusca > Bivalvia > Cardiida > Cardiidae > Fragum > Fragum sueziense. The sequence goes on along the minus strand of OY804594.1, from coordinate 39,426,876 downwards.
GATGACATGAGACACAGTTATGTTTGAATCAATTAATATTTGTGACTTTAAGACTGAAAACAAACTTATGGTCATCAACATTATGTCTGTAATTTATCCGCATAGGTCAACATATCTGGTTGTGAAGAGTGAAAACAAAGTCAAAAACGAGAATTTTGTCAAATTCAAGGGCAGATAACTCAGCAACTGTTTGTCTAATTGTGCTGAAGTTCAAACTCATCCATGATCTTATGGTAATCAACTTTTAAAGTGACATTTCACAATATTTTTTACATAAATTGTACTTTTATTTCATCTGAAAGAGCATATTTTCTTATGAAAATTCTGAAAATTTCAAGCCTAAATATTGAACCGTTTACGAGAAATATACATTTTTTGTGCTAAAATTAAGCAAATTGTTGTGGACAACAGTTCAGATTTATATAGAATTTGTCAATTCTGTCTGAACTTTAAAGGCATATTTTTCGCTGATAAATAACAATTTCAAAAAACTGATAGCATTTCTAAGCATTAGAATAAACAATCTTTGTATCAAGACATACTGTTAAAAATTGAAATAAATGTGAAATGTCACTTTAAATCCAAGATCCAAGTTTTGTCTTGATTGGTCACCATTTGTGATTGCTAGAGTAAAAACAAAGTAAAAAACAGCACTTTCGTCAAATTCAAGTATAATTATAACTCACTACTTTTTCATCCAATCAGACTGAAATTCAAAGTCATCTTAGATCTTATGGTCACCAACATTATTTGTAAGTCTTGATTGATCAATAATTGTTAAGGCCAGAGAGTAAACAAAGTCGAAAAACAGTCGATAACAAAACGTTTGGCAAATTCAAGGGCATATAACTCACGACTTTCTCTTCCAATCATACTAAAATTCAAAGTCATCCAGGATCTAACGGTCATCAACATTTTATACAAATTCTGTCTTGATTGGTCTCTAATTGTAGATGCTACAGTGTAAACAAAGGCAAAAACAGTCGAAACAGCAATTTTGCCAAATTCAACGGCATATAAATAATAATTTTTTAACCGATTAAGCTGAAAATCAAACTTAGCTGACATCTTATTGTTCTTAACATTGTGGCAAAGTTTTGTCTTGATTGGTCAATGATTGTAGATGCTAGAGAGTAAACAAAGTCAAAAGCAGCAATTTTGTCAAATTCTAGAGCAGATAACTCCAGACTTTCTAGTCCGATCAAACCAAAAATAAATTTCATCCAAGATCTAATGGTCACTAACATTGCGTCCAAGTTTTGTCTTGATTGGTCAATGATTGTAGATGTTATAGTGTAAACAAAGTCGAACACAGTCAAAAACGACAATTTTGTCAAAATCAAGGGCAAATAACTCAATACATTTTGGTCCGATCAAACCAAAAATCATACTTATTCGAGATCGTATTGTCACAAATATTGTGTCCAGCTTTTGTATTGATTGGCCAATATTTATAGATGCTAGAGTGTAAAAAATGTCAAAAGTAGCTACTTTTTACATGCAAGCGCAAATAATTCCAGACTTTCTGGTCCGATCTGACCCAAAATAGAACTCATCTGAGAGGGAATGGTCATACATATTTTGACCAAGTTTGGTCAAGATTGCCTTATATTTGTAGATGCTAGAGTGTAAACACCAAATTGTTGACAGACGGACGGACGGACAGACAGATATACGGACGGACGACAGACAAAAAGTGATCACAATAGCTCACCTTGAGCACTTTGTGCCCAGTTGAGCTAAAACCCCATGACAAATTGTGGAATAAATTACCAAATACATTTTTTCTGGATTTCCTTCGCACAGAAAGGCATAATTGATTACTTAGCTTAAAATTTAGCTGACCTCAGCAGAAAGTACTACAAATAAGCTATTGCGGCCAGGTTTGTCTGTTTTCCGCCCATCTGTCTGCTCGTCTACAATATCAGGTTTACACAAATATCATTCGATCTTCTCCAAACTTTGTCAAAATGTGTACGGTCATAACCCCTTGTGTAAGATTGATTTTGTAGAAATCTGTAGAAAGTGCTGCGGCATGTGCCCTTGAATGTCAAAAAATGCTATTTTTGACAATTTTGGCATAATACATACAAATATTGCCCAATCAAATGTAAAGCCAAATAAAAATGTTTGCATGTATAACGTCTTGGGTGAGTGAGATTTTTGTCCAGATTGAAAATGCAAATTCTGAGTTATCTGCCCTTGAATTTGGCAAAATTTTCATGACCCTCCTGGAATTTGCCGAAAATTGAATTTTGACAATATAACTTCTTATTAAAAGCTGCCATTTGAGCTTTGACCCCCCCCCCCCCCCCCCTGGAAAAAAATCCTGGATCCGCCCTTGTGTTCAGTGGAACCTACTATGGTCACTTATTGTTAAATTCACCCTACTAACTTTGTTAGCCATTATCTCCAAAAACAAGCCCTCCCTTTTTTACACCTAGATAATAGAGATATGATTGTAACCCTACCAATTTACAGAATTTAAAGAAAAACTATTGTTTGATCCCTTGGAATGTAACCATAATGTGGAAAAGTTCGGGGCACAAATTTATTTCGGCCGTGCTTCATCTTATGCTGCATCATGCAGCAATTTTGTACTTGTTTTCTTTATATACACTTCAGTCGCTTCATACAGGCTGTGACTCTCCTACTCTCTTAAGAACAGAGCACATTCTCTCTTCATTCCATTATGATATAATGATGCTCCGTTCCTGCGGGGTCATTTCACGTCTAATCTCGGGGCCTTGGCGGGATTTCGGTATCCAATCGTTGGCTTTACACAACAAATCAATTTAAAAAGCTGATACAAACTTTCATTGGCTGACGCTTCAAATTACCGGCTTCAGCCAAAAATAAAAGCGACGTAATGTATACGTAATCAAACAAGATAAAACTGAATGATTTTGATTCGATAATGTAAATGATGTGCTATAATTAGATTATGACGACCAAATAGGCTGTTTGTGTACCAAAAACGACAGAGGTTATATTTGATGGTTAATCAATAGACCTCGGCTTTGGAGAGTATGACTCTCCGTGCATAACTTATTTCTGGCAATAGATCAAGCTATGTTTGTAACTCCTTTACACCCCAGTTACACATACGATAAGACTTAAATCGGTCCTTAATCGGTGAATTATTTCTCTCATGTGATCGGTTGTCATCGGTGTCAGAATTTCAGACTTTATGTGTAACAGGGTATCGGCGATAAATGGCTTATTGATCGGTAAAATACAAAGTAGATCGGTTCTCCGTAGGCGACATATAGCTGGCCAGTAGGAGCTTGGTCGGTGATGCTCGCTTATTTGCTTAATTTACCATCGGCTGTCGTCGCTTTTACAACGGTTGTCAATCGGGCAGTCGGTGATTGATCGGTGATTGATCGGTGTTCGACCAGAGGTCTATCGCTTTCAATCGGATACAACCGGTGATCCGTATGTGTTCACCGGTCAAAGATCGGTGATGTCGGCGATGAATAGCTGGCAAATCTTTGTTCAGCAGACTGCCGTCGGTTTTTCCATTAAAATGATACATAAGCGATGAAAACCGATATATTTTAGTTCAGTGTATGATATAATGAATGTTGGAAGGGCAATCCAGCAGTTTGGTCTATTGCTGCAACAGCAAGCTTTCTTAAACCTCGGACATGGCATTCACTTGGGCCCCCGAGGCGGAAATGGTCGCCGCCACAGGAGACAAAGAAGATGGTGGACGAAGCAATGGCTAACGCCAAAAAAAAAACACTTTAGTTTGGGCAATACAGCACTATCATAGCCGAACTCAGAGAGTGTGACATCAGTGCGTTCCAAAACTATCTGAGGTAGAATCCCCATAATGCGCCATTTTGAAATCTAAGACACCAAAAGGACATGTAATAATTTTTCAGTTAAAATTTTTATATTCGTTATCTTGGACTGCAGCACAAACTCAGCTCGCAGAACAAGGGCGAAAAGCATTTCATTCTATAAGACAGCTCCAAAAGTCATTCGGTTATTTTTCGCATTCTGGTGCTTTTAAACTGTTTGACAGCATGATAGCTCCTATTCTAACTTTCGGGGCTGAAATTTGGGGTACAACCTATAGCGGAGCTACGGAAAAAGCGCAATTAGAATTTTGCAGATAATTTATGGGTATGAAGGGGGAATGCTCCAGTTTCCTATTTTTTCCCAATAATAGAATTTATTTATATTTTGTATGTTGAAATTACATGTTATTACCAATTGAAAAATAAAATAAAAATGGATGGTCAGCGATCTTGTTTGAATTGTATAGGCATTCGTATCGCATACCCCTACATAGAAAAAATGCACAATTTCTTGCACCTGTCCAAGGTCACTAAATGCTAATAAAATGCTGTATGTTCATCGTTTAGTCCGGAAAATGGATTTAAAGTAACGTCTTACATTTAATAAGAACAGAAAATCCAAAATATGTGCTTCTACAAACGCGTAAATGTATAAAACAGCATGCTCACGTGTTCGGCTAGATCAACGAAGCTTGAGTGTTTTATGTCAAAATTTGCATATTTTTGGAAATATTTCAAGTTCTACATAATAGAATTTGATGAAACTCCCTCGTTGTATTAAGCAACATGTCCTGGTAATAATTCAAAAAGAAAATGTATAGGTCAGCGCACTTATTAGTGAATTACAGGATTTTTTTATCATCTACACATGAATAAAATGACACAAAACGGTGGTAACTGCATACACACTTACGACTGTCTTGCTCTAAATAATCGATTTCCATCTTGTGGAAATAAGTTTCGCATAATAAATACATTTTTACCGTCGAAAATGGTAAATTGTAATGATGTATTATATTATTGAAAATATGGTAGCGAAACATTTTGGTACGAAACATTTAATTTACTACAGTAATGACCGAGTGTTCCGAAAAACTGGAGCATTCCCCCTTAATTCTACAAGTAATAATACATTGTAGTATGATTCTTGGCGATTGTGGACGTCATCCGATGTATGTTATATATTATATTACATGAAATGTATTAAATTTTGGTGTCATTTACTGCGTATGCCGAACAATAGAAATGCTTTAAATTGTTATAAAATGATTAAGTCATTTGATGAAACAAATGGATATACATGGGTAACCAAAGTAAAAAAAAAATATTTTGTTTAGGTATGGTTTTGGATACGTTTGGATAGCACAAGATGTAGGGGACGAAAATCAATTTTTACGTACATTTAAACAACGAGTTACGGACTACACGAGACAAGACTGGCACAACGACATTAACAATTCTACACGATGTGACACCTGCAAGCATTTTAAATCTGTTTTAGAGCCTGAAAAATATTTAATGTTTGACATACCGTTTAAGCACAGAAAAGCATTAACGCGTTTCCGTTGTTCTAATCATAAATTAAACATTGAACTGGGAAGACATTTTGGTTTAAATAGAGAGGATAGAATTTGCATGCATTGTTTCGTATCAAGCGACTTTGTTAAAATGTTCAGAAGATGAATATCATGCATTCTTTGAGTGTGAACAATTTAAAGACACGAGGCTTAATTATTTATATAGTTGGTATAATGGTCGTAGGGATCGAGCAGCTTTCAACAGCTTATTGGGAAGTACTAATCCTACAACTGTTAAAATTACAGCAATTTATGTAATGAAACTGATAGAGAAGATTGATTGTCGTTAAGGGACAGTTGATTATAATGTATCTGTTTGTTGTACTGTTGTACAAAATGTTGTATTTTGGGCCGGTGGCCTTTTTCTACAATACTCGGCTGGAAAATACCTCATCTTTTCCCATCGCTAATAGATATTTGTTAATCGGTTGCTTATCACTGATCGGTTATACATAGCTTGTCAATCGCTTATTCGTTTGAAATTTTCACCGATCGAGAATTTTAAACAGTTTAAAAATCTCGATCGGTTAGTTTTCACCGACGAAACTCATCTTTTCCAAATAGTTTGTTGTCAGTGACAAATCGTCTGCCAATCGGAGACGTCGGTTGTATATCGGTTCTGGTCGGTTCCGTCCTTACCTGGATAAAACAAACAACCGATCTATCACCGATTGTCATGTGTAACTGCCCCATTACATCTACTAAACGCAGCTGTACATTCAAATACATATAAATTTTATGCGCTTTGTTGTTAGGCAACTAACACATTTTCTTTTGGCAAAATATCTAGCATATATCATAGATTAAAGACAAAATTAAGGTATATATCCTAAATAACGACCGTCTAGTTTAAATTTGTGTACTAATTTAAAGTACTGGCCAACTTAAAATGTAATTTTAGAAATTGTTTACATTTAGAATAAAATGTATCTTTATTACCCTTTTTAAAATCGTCTTGCTAGGCGGCTAGATCTAGTACATTGAAGTCGCATTGTATCTTCTTTTTGAGGTCAATCGAATTCATACATCTTTTCTGACAGAACTTAGTAGAAACATAATGCCATTTTTGTTCCATTTAGTTAATCTTTTTATTTTGAAGAACAATGTAAAATAGTGTGTAAGTTTCAGCGCAAGGTTAAGGAAAGGGTTGTAGTTTTGTTTTAAGTCAAGTTGATATTGTCAAATGTACCGGTTTTTTATTTTTAAAATTGACTTATTTTTGACAAAACACACCGATAAACAATAACTTCTCTGAACTAGAGGGTTTATGAACCAACATCAACAACAATAACAACATATGCATATAATGTCATTTTTATGTAGTGCATGTGTAAAATAATAGAATGACCATCTTTGACCATTCTCTGCCAGGGCATCTTCATGATCAACAGCTCTAATCATCACTTGCATCGTGCGGTTTCTACCCTACACATTTGGCTTCAGGTTATGGTTTACGAGGGGATATAAAAAAAAACGTTTTGAGCCTCGCATATATAGAACGGAACAAAATTTAATATTTGTATTTAAAATGTTTTATTTTTCAGTATATACTCATGAAATTGATCATCTTCGCAAGCCAAGGATGACATCTACGACGTAACGTAGTTTCTGTATTCACCCTTGGCGGATTTAGTCCGATTTTCTTGGTCTCCTGGAAAGCGTTTTCATTGGTTCCAGCGAGGTCTCGCTGGAATCAATCAGATTGTCGACTGATACATTTGTTATGAGTAACCAAATCATGACAACGGGCGGGAAAACGCATTGCATTTGCAACTCAAAAACGCGAAGATGGGCGATTTGTCCTACGAATTTCACTGCAATAGACAGGAATTCTCTAACTTTAATCGAGGAATTATTATACTTTCGACAATTCGACCGAAAAAACAGCTAACTTTTACATAATCTGCACGACGTACGACGCGAAAGACAACGCGCGTTAATGACGTCATCAATAATGGACGTAAACAACCAACAGAACAACCGCTAGGCGGCGCTTCGCGATTTCAAGAAAATCGGACTAAATCCGCCAAGGGTGAATACAAACGTAGGTGGGTTCAACCTTGGCTAGCGAAGATGGAAATTGATATACATATTTTATTTTTTAACTTTGGAAAACATCGTAGAAAAAGACGATGTCACCAAGTATGAACTACCTAATGCTAATCATCAGGCGATACTACATGTACATCTACAATTTGTGACCTTTATTAATAGTCCGAGTCAAACAAAAACATGTTTTGATATAATCCCAAGGTCATTGTTAAATGGATCCTATTTCGGTTCATGTAATTTTCGTATGCTGATGAAGAATTAGTTAAACTTTCATTTTTGACACCATAGGCCTACGCAACTTTTTTTACACCAGCCTCGCCGATCGAAAAACAAACAACTTTTAAGTAAAGTAAAATGAAGGTGGTTCCCTGGAAATGGATGTTAACATTTGTTCCACACTTTAGATTCATTGTTTGTTACAAAATATTTTTTTATATTTGACTTAAAGAGGCATGGCTAAAAATGTTATAACATTGTTGTGTACCAATCGCCAACATAATTATGAGAATGTAAAACAAAGACAAAAGAGCACGTTGCAATATGCACAGTATCGATATGTTTTAGTTATGTGCTATAAAAATTGACCTTTGGTTGACTATGAAAATCCTATTAATATTGATTTCAAAAGTAAACAATGCGTTTTAAGACGTGTCGTGGTTTGGAACCAGGTTACTTATTTAGTCCAGATTCGTCCTAACGGTATGTTTGTGTTCAAATAGTGTTTTCAAATACCAAGCAGAATGAACAACACAGAAAAGACTGGCTCCAGAAAACGCTTCCATTCAATTTCCAAGAGAGCAACATTTCTTATGAGCAGAAATCAAAGTTTTTACCAAGCTGCTCATGCCAAGCTGCTGCTCGTCCATTAGCGACATAACCTGCCCCTGTCACTTAGAATAAGAATAATTTTTCTTTCTGTAAGTTTTGGAATTATGTACCAGACGGCAATTTTCAGCAAAAGCTTTCTTGAGCGAAATATAATCATAGTTTTCAGTACAGACGAATCTTGAAGCACATTTGATAGTCTATGTTACATTAAGAATTTTGGTGCTGAAGTAGAATAAGTAGGAAGTGTGAATTTTCAATCAAACTTCGGCCAAACTTTAAGTATATGCAAGCTTCTACCTGCCAAAATGAGTTTGGTATCCTGGAATCATAAGTGTAAGGGCACATCATACAACAACTTGTTGGTACATTGTAAGAAGTGCCTAAATAAATTCTTTAATGTTATTTTATAGTTTGGGTAAACTATTTGTTGAACTTGATATTTGCCTGGTTTCAAGACGGGTTAAGAAATGGTCTGTACATGTATATTTGGAAGATAATATTGTCTATCGTAACCCATATAAGGTGTAAGGCAGAATAAAGTCGGTCAGGTATTAGTTTACAAACTCCTAAAGGAAACAGATTTAATATTTGATGACATTTATTTTGTCACATGGGTAATCCTTGAAATTGGTCCAGTCATTTAACTGTTTTAGAAAGGGTTATGTTACTCGTTGCATACATGATGGACGGTCCAAGATTTTTTCTGGTATTCGGTCCATTTAGTTGAGAAAGTCAGCAGCAACACCAGTATGACTTGTTTCTACTTATCTTTATTTTATTTATCAAATTACATAGATATAAAGAAACGTGTCAAGATTAAGGCCTTCAACCTTCACCGAAAACCGAGATCAATCAAAACATGTTCATTTCCGTCGTTACACTGCAGTACATGGTAAGTTATCAAAACACCAGGAAGATTGGCTGAATAGTAAGTCGTAAGCAATCTTAGAACTAAACAATTATGAAATTGCTCACATGTTACGGTCTGCAGTGAGAATTCTTAAAAGTTCTCGAAATAGCCCATAATCGTTATCTTAATATACTAAAAGGCATTAATCAACAATATTTCATACAGGAACACCACGAAAAAAAATCATTTGAGGTATTACGACGGAAGCGCTTCAGAATGTGAACTTTCTGTCTTTAGAATTACACGACATTCAGTCAGATTGGACGAGATGTATGAACATAAATATGGTTTGTTATATAATTATGTATTAGAAAGAGGCTGTGTAGTAGATTCTACGCGACATAAACGTTCAAAAGGCGCAGCCTTTAAACGTTTATGTCGCATAGAATCTACTATACAGACTCTATCTGACTTAGTGTTCTCAACTAATGAAAACATACGCTTCTACCGTCAGTCGTCAAACCACGCCTCGGACCGGAGCTACTATCACGTGAATCTTACTGGAATTACATCATTTTCCAAAAAAATACACCATTTTCTCAAAGATTACATCATTTTTCATAACTGCACAGGAAACGGGGGCGTGGCTTTTATATCCGTGACATAAACTGACCGGCAGTGCGTTTATATGAAATATAGCGCCGACATCTTCAAATATAATGCAATTTCATTGGTCCAAAGACAAGGACGAACACTAAAGATGGATAATGGCTAGTCCGTCACCACTGGTCAAGAGCTTAAATGATGAAACAAGGTCAATCGCCTAGTCCTTGTCATCTTTTCAACGGACTATTTATAACAACCCTTCAATGTACTAAGTAGTTTTAAAATATAGAAAAAGTGCATTATCCGTATCAAACATAATGACAAAACCTGTATTCCATTTATTTATAGAAACACTTTAGAGGACAATGTGACACAAACATTGTCGACATGCTGTGCGGTATGACTAGTTTGTCAAATATGACAAAAGTTGGAAATTAGTAATCAAATGGAATAGTGTTATACTATACTATTGCAAGTGAATGACGTTTTAAACGCAGAAACAAGCGTTTTGCGCTTATCTATCGACTTCCCTCTCCTTATGTAGTGTAGATGAACTTCAGTATATTGGCATTGTAATTGTGTTTTAAGCTTGTAAAACTTTAAGTCCACTTTTCATCATACTGATGATAATTTTTAGCAGAATATAAGTCGTCATCTGGCGTTCAAAACACCCCACGTGTAGCTAACTATTGCTTAAAATATAACCAGGATTCTGCGACCGCTTAAATCCCGATTCCATAATATATATGGATGAAATGCTGTCGCTAACAAAGCATTGGGTTATCATAATTGAAACCGAATAAATTTCGTTCACATTAGAAATTCTTGCAGACGCTAGAACAGTTTCTTTAAAGTATACATGTATGTACACGACCGTATGACCAATCAGTATTTGCATCAGAAAATGGACATTTTGACGTTGTATGCCAACATGGCTTATTAATGGTAGCTGATTATATGTAAAGCAATCCTACTTTAACCTTATCGGTCTGATAAGGTAGTCACCACGTACATCTACCACGTCAAAATGTCAACGACAACAAGAACAATATCAACGTTATTATTTTCGACACCTAATCCAGGTAAATCCAGGTTACTCAATTATCAATATCATCCCGGGTCCAAATCCATGTTACATCATTTATAACAACGTGTCGATGATGTGTCCTATTCAAAGGTATGGACACGTCAAGCTTAGGACGTTCTCCAACAAATCATGGATTTAATTCACCCATTATAGAGGAGGCTTGCGAAAATATTAACGGAAAAGAAGAACATGCTGATTATCAGCATTTTCTCCATTTCTTTCAACATTGTCTATGCTTAAATTATTTGTAAAATATTTGTACGTACAGAAGACTGCAGTAGTAGCATCAGATATATGCATGTAATCTGCAACGGTCATCAACTGGGACCAGTATGAAATTTTGTCCTTCAGGAGAAGTAATGATAAATCGGAAACTTTTGGGTCATTGCCTCCCATAATATACTGAGAGGCAAAAGAAAGTATACACTTTTTGTCTTTAAATATCTCTCTTAAAATCCATCATATCGACTCAAAATTTTGTATTTTTTATTTCTACCCTGCAACCAATAATACAGTTTTGATAAATTTCACCTGAAATTGCTTTGACTACCCATACTCCTGCTACATGCCTATTTAGCAAACTTTGCACGTGCGACTTAGCGGAGCATCAAATATTGCCGTTAATCCGTATTTGGTGTCTTTAATCTTTATCACAACAAATCACAACGTTAAATTTTCTCTAACATTCTTACCCAATTCTCGGTGGCTAGTAGAAATCGATCAATGTGCCTCTTTTTTTTTAATTAAGACCCATTTTTCTATGACGCAGCATAACAATGAAAGAAACGTGAATCTATATTCACCTAGTCAGGTGACTAGGAACATTCTACATAGATTTTATCAAAATCCGTCATTAAATTTAGAAGGAGTTATGTGAGATAACCCGTTTGCACCAAGTCCCATTTTGCCATGACGCATCGTAATATGGAAAAGCGCCAACAATGTACGCATAGTCATAGCTGATTAGACTTCTTCTGTGAAAATTCTATCAAAATCCGTTCATAAATGTAGGGGATGCGTCAACGTATATGCTTGCATTAATTAAGCGTTTAAGTCCCCTTTTTCGATGACGCTGTATGCTATGAAAAAAACGTCGCGCCGAAAGAAAAGATAGATGGACGGATAGGCTGAGAAGGTTACATCAATAGACGAATACCTTCGGCGGCGTTTAAAAATGGTACACAATCTATTAATCGGTTTCTCCAAGAACGTGAAAGAACTAGGGTGTATACTTAATTTCGCCTCTCAGTATATATTCTTCGGTTGCATTTCAGTTTTCCAACTAATCTTACATCATTGTGACACCTGGTCGATGATGTGTCTAATCAAAGGTTAGGCCACGTAAACGTAAACCCTTTCCCAAACAAGATCTCGATTGACGTTACTAGAAAGTCAATGGGATATTTGATGGGCTTGGAGAAAATCTAGTAATAATTTTCTATGAAAAGATTAACATATGCTGCTTATATGGCATACACTACTCGTATTTTGTCTTTTAAAACTCATTTTTCAAATTGAAGCAGTGTAAGGTTGCGTCCAAAAGAAAAGGCGTAGGCCTACGTCAAAAAGAAAAGGCATTCTACGTATGTCGAAGTATGCATTCTGCACCTTGATTGCCAACACCCTCGTACCAGAATAGAAACAAACAGCTTCTGAAATCAGCAGTTAGTTATGACCAAGATCAGACTGAACATTTGTGCAACCCAATCTAGCGCACGAGGTAGACAACCTTGTTCTATACTACCTGTGGTAGCTAATTTAGTAAATATTACCATGACAAGTGTGAAAATGACCGATATTCATAAGAACAGATAGAATAACAAATCTGTTGCAATAGATTGGTCATTTCAATTTACTATTTATATGCAAAGGAACGACTTATTTCAAATTCATATGATAAGTCCATCCCGGTCGTTTATCTCATGAATGTAAAGCAATCTTAATTATCTCTCGAGTGTTGACTCGTTGCATTTTCGAAAATATCGAACAGAGTCAGCCCTTGCCGTCGAAGTAGTCTGAACACAGCCCAAACAGTTCACCTTTGACGAGTTCTCCTTCTCTGTCTATGGTCCGTGCTAAATATTTTGTACTGCAATTTTCAAAATACTGATTGACTTAAAAAAATCGATCCTGACTACAAATGTGAGAATATCGGTCAGAATATTTGTCCTTTCACATAGAAATGTATGGTAATGTCCACCATATAAATTCGGGACAAGGACAAATAAATTTGCACGTAGGTCTAAAGACTATCCACTAATAGAAATATTACATTTACGCGACCCTAAAATCTTATAATTTCATACGACGTTCCACTGAAGAGTTCATCCTACATGCTTCCAGAAAGTAGATCTACTATAACTTCAACAGTTTTGTAATTAGTTGGTAAATTGGCGAAACCCTAGACTATTCCAATTTCGAATGGAATGTAGCTGCAGACCACAAAAATACTGATGTCGAGAGGAGCGGAAGATGCCCTACAATAATTTTATGAACTATATCAGCGCCAGAATATTTCATGTTTAGCCACTGTATTTCTAAATCGTATGGAATGATTTAACCCTAGTGTGTCTTTAGGAAAGGTCGGAATTGCGATCGTTTACTTCGTGCTAGATATGTGATAAGTTATAAGTAACGCGCACTATTCTACGTTTCTGTGATTGTATGTTATTGAAGATGAAGATGGTGCCACTGACATCATCGTCATAGAATTCAAAGATAAACAAACAACATTTGTGACAAAATATTTGGCTAGTCATAAATGCGCATTATACGAAATTTAGCAGGACCAACCTGCAAGTGCGTTGTGTACTCAATTCGACTCCCTGAACACAAAAAGAAAAAAAAAATGACATTAAACGTTCTCTAGGAAGCAGAATCGAGAGGAACAAAGACATCGATAAGCTTCGTGATTATGTTTGCCCTTAAACATGTTGGACTCATGCTAGATGATTTAGGCAGCAGTACAACGCGATGACTGTCAAAGAATGCAAATATCCGTGGTGTATAACAGTTTATGTGAGATAAAGGAATTCTGAGATTATAATTTCAAATCTTCAAACTCTATGTTACGGGTACTCTTTGAATATGGACCGTCCATGTTAAGTGTAGCCCACAAGTTTAAAGAACAAATGCTGACACCAAATAGTTTCTGTATTTGCAATTACACGCGTGCATCAGACTTTGAAGATTCATTAGCATGTAATTTTTTATATATAATATTCTTTGCACAATATTGTTCTCTTAAAGCGGACATTTTCTCTATGAGGTATTAGTAATAGAAAACATGCATTAATCATTCTTTTCAAAAAGATCCAAACAAAACAGTAAGGTGACATCATTTCAGCTGACATGATGAGGGTCATAAATAGAAACATATTTCACGAAAATGTCTAATTTTAGACTCGTGAGAGCGTTACCTAGTTTTGTTGTAAACTAGATTATGACATGCTCGTATTGATTAAAAATATGCAAATCAATTATTTGTAAATTATTGAATTTGAGTTGATACCTTTTAACCCTTGATATGGTAAATTAAAAGAAGCTGTTAGTATAGAACAATACCAGCCTGCACTTAATGTGCAAGCTGGTCTTGTTCTATTCTGCCTGCTAAAGCTACGGGAATTTTTCCGGGATTAGCTTACTGTTAAAATCTGTTAAAAAGTGAACACTGTCCACAATTCAAGCTTTTTGATCAGCGTAGACATTTCTAAGTACGAATCGCTTTTAAGCATGATCTACGAGGGTTGTCCCAATAAATCGTAGACAACGGCAATAAAACAAAAACCATACGATAGATATTTCTATTCTTTTCATAGATTAGGCCCACACATGTTGACACCATTTTGACAAAAAATCAAGATGAATGCTTATTTTATACAAAATATATACGATTTTTAGTAAAGGCATGTAGCGAGCCGCGGCGCACGTCACAACGTCATGTAATGATAACGTTGCATTTTCACAGGGAAATGAACCCAGAAATGGCCTAAATTCTTCCATCCGAACCGAATTTTCTTGTGTTTAATTTAACATTGTACACATCTATTGGTTACTTGTGATGTTAAAAGCATTTTAAATGCCTTTCTGAACTTTTATTATCTCAGTATGTTTTATTCGCCATCCCCTATACCGTTTGCCGCTTTTCCTAATGGGCGAAGTCTTCTTTAATTTTTTACGCTTGTTTTTCTACATAAATTCGGCCTTCTCCGCGAAGCAAAATGAAAATGTCTCTTTCGAAAAATGTCCATAAATGTCCATGGACACAAGGCTATGTATCTTTATTTGTTTCATCCACATTAAAGAGCCCTAGGTGCCATACTGCTCTTCACACCAATGAGGGGATAATTCTACGGTGCGCCGCCATTTTCACAAATACTGTCTTTTTACGTCAATGCAATTTTTATGCATTTTAGCTTAAAATATTTTAGTTGGAAAACAAATAACGTCAATGCTTTGAAATTTGGCACACCTAAAAGACAGTGTTTGCTCAATACGGCTATGCAAGCGTTTTTGACTGGAAATAGAAACCAATGTATTAAAATATGCCAGTAAACCAGGTACGATGAGCAGAAAAGACGTTATTTTTTACGTGCGCCGCCTGACCATTATGCGCTTAAAGAAAGCGGCTAAAACGGTACATAAATGAAGTGTCATTGATTCTAACGGGTGAGGATTAATGCGAAAATGGGCAAAGTATATTCACACTAAATATAAACATTATGCGACGTCAATGAGATAAGTTATTTAATGTGTCTACGATTTATTGGGACAACCCTCGTACTTTAGACATGTCTTGCAGATCACGCTTTGTATGAAAAAGTTTCTTCTGGTCTTCGTTCAATTTGCTTGGTTCTTTATCAAAGTATCGTCATCGTCTTGCACAAATAGTAATGGAATGTTTTTGGCTAGAGTAACAAGTAAAGTGTGCGTAATTTTCCAACATCAAGACAAGACATCTGAGAGAAAACACTTGTTCCCAGGAAGTGAAGTGGGCTAACAATGCACTAACATCGAAGTGTATTTTCCTTTATAATGACTATGTGTCACTTCATTATAATGTGACTTGAATCCTTTCAAGGTACACAAAATATTATTCTTGTACAAATGAAAAAACTAATGCAGGATGCAAAAAAGTCAACAAAAATGAAACAGTGGAATGATGTAACGATATAAGCGATATAGCGATAAAACCATAGCTTGATTGAAGCATTGCAATATGTCAGTTGTTTTTATCATTTTTGTTGTCGTCAAAACAATGGCATTGTGCAGGAAAGGATTAAGTGAAATCTCGTGGGCTTACCATGAGCGTTCACATGTTAGATTTCATATGAAGATATGTCAAGCATTTATTGAAAGAGTGAAAAGGAACGAACTGATGAATGTTCCAATAGCAATGTTTTGCAAGTGATTATTTAACATATTTCCAAAACAATGAAGCCTTTTCACGAACGCTCGGGATATATTCAAAATAGCGATATTGACAGGCAGTATTGGTTTTCAATGAGCCACTGCGAGTAGCTGCACAAATTCAATGACATCACTTTTGTCACCAAACGACAAATTGGATGATTCAGTTTTGTTAAAGGTGTACATTCAGTGAATGAATCATTGCTCTGTTTGTATCGGAAAATCAGCGGACTGTACATAACGAAGACATCGTTCGATTAGAGTCGATCAGTAATAGACATATTTAGACCGCACTGTCTTCCTATGACTCATACAGTCAAATCAATGTGACCGCTGTGAGTGTCGTATTTGAACTTCCAGCTTTTGAAAAAGGCGACTAGTGATTTGGGCCGATACACCTCTTTAGGTGTACCTATAATGTTTCATACTAGTGGAACCAAGCAACTTTCAGCGTGAAGTCACTTTTGGCTAATACAACGAAGTCGCATTTGGATATTGACGAGAATATCTATAGAAACTCCTGACTGCAGCGGCATCCCTGGACATCGTTGCAGTCGATAGAAGAACAAATATTTAGGAACGCATTTTCAGACGCATACTATAATTAAATAGTAAATCCACTGTTTCAAGCATTAAATGTCAATAAAGTTAATAGTTTTGTTATGATTATTCTGAAATTTCGGATAAAGATCAGCCTGTGCGAATTCGTACCATACTACGCTACCCATGTAGAATAACGCACACTTCTTAACCCTGATTTAGCCAGTGGGTTATGAATCATTTCACGCGCTGTAACGTTATGTTGTAGACTACTATAAAATGACACCTAACTTGACAGGTCACAATACATATGACTAACACACGATAAAACAAAGTATTATTTAACCTAAATCTGTCTTTGACCTTTGTTCGAAATTTGAATCGTCTATTTTATTCTGAATACATCATAATTACAGGTTGATAAATCGTTTGCTACAATGTTTCTAATGAAAATCAAGGATTCCTTGTATCCCCAGATGTGAAAAAATAGCGGATGCGATTCTGCAAAAGGGGCATCTTTACTTAGGCACAGATCTATTTGGATAACTCTGCAGTGGCCAAAAATCTTTCTTTTACTGTTTCAATTGTAAACTCATTACAACATAGATCATTTGACTGGGTTTTATTGTAGGCAAAGATACATTATTGTGTGCACACTCCACAGACGCATTTATTTGTGTGATTTTGGCTCTTCTATGTAAATTCAATGTTTTAGTAAAAAAATAATACAATATTTTTCCCTTTCTAATGCATCTCATACAGGATTGTTATTGCTTAACCCATTATCACACAGTGACTCTTTTTGACTCCCCAAGAGATAAAGGCTTTGGAAAACATCGTGGAAAATGAAGAAATTGCTTGTGACAAGCAATTTCTTCATTTCCCACAATGTTTTCTATGTAAAAAGACCGAAAAATGTGAAGTTTCATTCACTTGAAATTGTCGTCTGCAAGATCTTTCAATTTAGATCACGCTAAAATTGTATCGTTTGGTAATGGGTTAACGATTCTTCGTGGTCACTGATTTGCTTTTAATTTTTTACAAATTCAGAAGTTCTAAAAGGCAATGACCCCAATCTAGACACGGTAAGTTTAAAGCGGTTAGGTACGTACGGATTAAAGTTGAATTCAACACTAAACACATTAATTATCCGACCTAATTTTCGCAATTACGTCTACCGTAAACAAAACAATCTTATTGATTTTTGCATCTAATGAAGGAATGCGGTAAATATTTGTCTAATGGAAATATTGGACTCTAGGTCTATAGCCTTATGGTCAGTTATCTCTAAACTAGGCGACCTGATTTAACCTTTTCAAAAGCCTGATCCATTTTGTACGCTGCTGTTGACGCAAAATGGGTTTTGATACATATCGAACAGATGTATACTATAGCACAGAAAGCAACTGATAATTGACGGAAATGCTGGTCGTCTGCATTTTCTTCCCAACCACCAATGTTTGCACAAACGATTGCAACAAGGAGCAACAAAACAAGGGTTGATTTGGGTAAGGGTTGATAAGTTATTAGCGCCTAGTATGTGTGCACTCAGTCTGACCAGGGGCTGTCTGTTGCTATGCCCTTATATGGTTATATTTGTTGCATCGCACCATAAGGGTCATGGAATAGAAAGCATTGTTGATTAATGTCGCTTTATGCTGCCCATTATAATTTTCTTACATTTAGATTATTTGTAAATAATATACCCATGTTGATTTTTAACAGCCATGAAAGTTATTGACCATTGTCGCATTGCATGAAGCACACAGTCAGTCTGAAAGCATCTTCGCAAGCCAATGGTTCTACCTCCACTTTATTCCTTTCGTAAGGAACAAAGTTGTGGTAGAACCCTTGGCTTGTGAAGATGGTCTGATAGAGGTCTGACTTCTCACTCTCTTGATCGTACACTTTGTCTGTATTACGAACACATTGTCTATATTTGGTATTCTTTAGCAAGCCGTTAGTAAGTGTAGATTTATACCCGATATAAATAATTCATCAATTCATAGAATTGTACCGTCTATCGCTCGGATGATATCTTTATGCCCTTATAAGGAAATACTTGGGGTAATGTTTGAGGGGTTTCACATCCCAACTTGTTGTCCTATACCGCTGGATGAAATAGCGAAATTTGATAATGATTTCTCTGTCATTCGCAAAAAAATTTTTAGACCAGGTACGAATATTATGCAGGATTCGGTATTGTCAGGTCTGCAATTTTTACCACTGTTATTATACATTTTGTAGAACACGCGGAATTAAGAATCTCGAAATTTCATTCAATAAATTTTCAAGAACCTTGAAAATGATTATGACAAGAGTGTGCATTCTTGTGTAGCGCTTACTATC
The DNA here is from genome assembly GCA_963680895.1 of Fragum sueziense. Taxonomy (NCBI): domain Eukaryota; kingdom Metazoa; phylum Mollusca; class Bivalvia; order Cardiida; family Cardiidae; genus Fragum; species Fragum sueziense. Next base: position 39,407,769 of record OY804594.1, on the reverse strand, counting down.
TATCCCGTAAGGTAACTTAAAACGTTAACTTAAAAGGTTATAAAACAAGTAGGCACAATGAACGCATATGACCTACTGTATATTATAAATTAATACCCCCTCGTTGTCTGTATGCTTAACCGGGAGGTATATTGTATAAAGGGGGTTGTTCTTTTATCACGAAGGTTTAAATTACATTTCAGTCTTGTACTAATTCTGAACCTGCGGGGTTCAATTACCACACCTATTTCGACCACACCTGTCTTTTGTTCCAAGTAAACCCCGTGCACCTAGGAATCTCTGAAACTACGACTTACTATTTTTGTTAAAGAATGCGAGTATATATTTTGTATCAAAGCGTATATATTGTCAGGACACGACTAAAAGTCTTTGCGTTGGCTTACTAAAAAATTAGCTGCATTACAGCCATGGTTTCGTTTTTACCTATTGATGACCTTACTGAAAATGATAAGTATGCGGACGAATGTGTAACAATGAAGAAAAGGAATCGCCGTTCGATTGCAACCAAGATAAGAATTTTGGTATTGGGGAAGTAAAACCCTGATAAGTCCATCAGTTGATATGCCCATTTTATTTAATTGATGATATCAAATCAATCTACATACATGTATGTAACTAACCACAAGATGGCTGCACCCACATTACGTCATCCTATCTACGTTCTGGTCGGTCGGCAATAACGATTGATGTCTTCACAACAATTTAATCAAATCACAACCAATTAGATGTCAATTAATTAAGCAAAGATAATGCTGCAGCTAAGAAATGATACATTATGTTATAAATGCGTGTTATTGCAATCAAACAGCAATTTGAACAGTACTTAGTGCTCACTGTACTGGAGGAGCAAGATCTTTTGTTCCCATGCCATATTCATCGAAGGGAATTGGTTTGGTAAATGCCCTTTTAATGCGACGTTCATTTGCTACCACACTTCTTGTGCTGAATCGACTAGCGTTTTAGACCAAACATCATGTAGTTTTGCCTCCGAAAATGGTTTTGAGGACATTGAGGCAAAGGTAGAAAATTCATTTTTGTTTAGTATAGATAAAAGGACACTTTTTTGTAGAATCTACCAGTAGTTAATCCGACCAAGTACATTAAAAGTTCAAAGTCGAAAGTATATAATATTAATTAACTGGTACGAACTATTTCACCATTTTCGGGATTTCGCCGACCCTCAAAGATAACAAAAAATATGCACCATAATTATGTGATTGTGTATGTGTCCATTGTTATTTCTGATGACTAATTTTTGTTTTAATTTCCAGTAAATTAGAACATAATGGAAAAAGCTAGGTTTGACCAAAGTTATCGGAATTACATAAGTAGCATGCATGTAAAACAGATATACATAATAATAATACATAATCAATTAATTTGCACTATGCCACTTTACCACTTATCGACAGGGAGTGCGTCATCTATATAATAATGATAATATACTGTTGTTTTTCAACAAAACATCCTAACTACAGATTTAAAAAAGCTACAGTACCGAGGTTTTTGAAGAAAAGTGATGACATTTTTCCTGGTCCGCTTCACCTACAATATTCAATGTTATGCATGTCCGTACAAATAATTTCATGGTCAATTTTGAAAAAGTGACCGACGATCATATGCGCTTCAAAGTAATGATGATTCGGTAGTTTTGGGGCATTTGAATATCGTCGCTATTATTGCGAAAGTTTTGCTTTAACCCTTTCCCAAACGACAAAATTTTAGGGCGATCCACTTCAAAAACTGCCACAAATGACAAAAATGGTTGTTATTAAGGATATAATTTGAGTAAAATGTGGCATAGAAAATATTGAGACAAAGGGAGAAACTGCTGATTATCAGCAGTTTCTTCTTTTGTCTCAATGTTTTCCCAAGCATTTTCTAGTAGGGACGTCAAAACCAGGTCTTGTTTGGGAAAGGGTTTAAACTGACGATATGTTCACATCACTGAGCTGCACATTGCATCGTGTACTCTTCTAAAAGATGCTAATGCACCAGTTAGCATTCACGCAAAGTATTGGCCTTGGTTCGATTGCATGCACAATAGAGATGCAGTATATGGCATACTGCCATTCATTTTAAAGCATGCAATAGTTTGCAGAACAATATGAAGTGGACATTTAATACAGAGTGTTTAATGCGAAACCATTGGAAGTGCGCATCAAAGTATATCTACGTACATTAGTTTTGGATCGAGACCTTGACATAGTTTATAAGATATCATAAAATATTTCAACGAGGTTTAAAGTTTTATGTTTCAAAGTACGATTCAAACTTGACATACATTCCTTTTTATATTTCACTTAGTTAGGGTTGGAAGCTTCTTAAACAATTGTTATTCAAATGCGATCCAGTAGCTTGCAACTGCACAACCAATGTAAACCACTCGCCCTTCAGTAGGAGACAGTGTATTTTTCAAATTCCAGAACTTTGGTTAGAATTTTATTGCTCACGGAAATGCACTAATATGGTCAGATTGCTACTGTTGTTGAAAGATTGGAAGAATGGTTGTTATTACTATAACTATACATATTACCATCTTGTTTAGAATGCACATAATTCCACATTTTGTACGCTTACTTGCAAACACTTTTTCATCTGTAACACAATGAACTATTATGCAAGTCACTGTATAAATTGTTGAGGTATAACAAATTTGTATATGTATACCACAGTACAAAGTCGATAAACTACTTAGCACCTGTTATGCAACGAGATTTAGATTTATGAAATATACAAATTTAAACTTTTGAAAACTGTTAATATTCAGAATTTGTATAATATGCATACAACAGTACAAAGTCGATAAACCAGATAGCATCTGTTATGCAACGAGATTTTGAGATTTGAATATTTTGAGTTATACAAAGTTGCCTACTTATTTAAACTTTTAAGTGGCTTAAAGAGATAAATGAGACTTTGCTAAAGTTCACCTTTATAAAACTGGATCAACCACGTTAGCTATAGTGTGACAACTGCTTCCTTACACCCCAGTTACACATACGATGAGACTTAAATCGGTCATTAATCGGTGAATTATTTCTCTCATGTGATCGGTTGTCATCGGTGTCAGAATTTCAGACTTTATGTGTAACAGGGTATCGGCGATAAATGGCTTATTGATCGGTAAAATACAAAGTAGATCGGTTGTCCGTAGGCGACAAATAGCTGGCCAGTAGGAGCTTGGTCGGTGATGATCGCTTATATGCTTAATTTACCATCGGCTGTCGTCGCTTTTACAACGGTTGTCAATCGGGCAGTCGGTGATTGATCGGTGATTGATCGGTGTTCGACCAGAGGTCTATCGCTTTCCATCGGATACAACCGGTGATCCGTATGTGTTCACCGGTCAAAGATCGGTGATGTCGGCGATGAAAAGCTGGCAAATCTTTGTTCAGCAGACTGCCGTCGGTTTTTCCATTAAAATGATACATAAGCGATGAAAACCGATAAATTTTAGTTCAGTGTATGATATGAATGTTGGAAGGGCAATCCAGCAGTTTGGTCTATTGCTGCAACAGCAAGCTCTCTTAAACCTCGAACATGGCATTCACGTTGGGCCCAAGGCGGAAATGATCGCCGCCACAGGAGACAAAGAAGATGTTGGACAAAGCAATGGCTAACGAAAAAAAAAAGACTTTAGTTTGGGCAATACAGCACTATCCTAGCCGAACTCAGAGAGTGTGACATCAGTGCGTTCCAAAACTATCTGAGGTAAAATCCCCATAATGCGCCATTTTGAAATCTAAGACACCAAAAGGACATGTAATAATTTTTCAGTTAAATTTTTTATATTCGTTATGTTTGACAGCATGGTAGCTCCTATTCTAACTTTCGGGACTGAAATGTGGGGTACGACCTATAGCGAAGCTACGGAAAAAGCGCAATTAGAATTTTGCAGATATTTTATGGGTATTAATTCTACAAGTAATAATACATTGTAGTATGATTCTTGGCGATTGTGGGCGTCTTCCGATGTATGTTATATATTATATTACATGAAATGTATTAAACTTTGGTGTCATTTACTGCGTATGCCGAACAATAGAAATGCTTTAAATTGTTATAAAATGATCATTTGATGAAACAAATGGATATACATGGGCAACCAAAGTAAAAAAATATTTTGTTTAGGTATGGCTTTGGATACGTTTGGATCGCACAAGATGTAGGGGACGAATAACAATTTTTACGTATGTTTAAACAACGAGTGACGGACTGCGCAAGACAAGACTGGCACAACGACATTAACAATTCTACACGATGTGACACCTGCAAGCATTTTAAATCTGTTTTAGAGCCTGAAAAATATTTAATGTTTGACATACCGTTTAAGCACAGAAAAGCATTAGCGCTTTTCCGTTGTTCAATCATAAATTAAACATTGAACTGGGAAGAAATTTTGGTTTAAATAGAGAGGATTGAATTAGCATGCATTGTTCCGTATCAAGCGACATTGTTAAGACAGAAGATGAATATCATGCATTCTTTGAGTGTGAACAATTTAAAGACACGGGACTTAATTATTTATATAGTTGGTATAATGGTCGTAGGGATCGAGCAGCTTTCAACAGCTTATTGGGAAGTACTAATCCTACAACTGTTAAAATTACAGCAATTTATATAATGAAACTGATAGAGAAGATTGATTGTCGTTAAGGGACAGTTGATTATAATGTATCTGTTTGTTGTACTGTTGTACAAAATGTTGTATTTTGGGCCGGTGGCCTTTTTCTACAATAAAATGTAATTGTATTCTTAAAGAATGGATACTCGGCTGGAAAATACCTCATCTTTTCCCATCGCTGATAGATATTTGTTAATCGGTTGCTTATCACTGACCGATCGGTGATATCGGTTATAAATAGCTTGTCAATCGCTTATTCGTTTGAAATTTTCATCGATCGAGAATTTTAAACAGTTTAAAAATCTCGATCGGTTAGTTTTCACCGACGAAACTCATCTTTTCCAAATAGTTTGTGGTGAGTGACAAATCGTCTGCCAATCGGAGACGTCGGTTGTATATCGGTTTTGGTCGGTTCCGTCCTTACCTGGATAAAACAAACAACCGATCTATCACCGATTGTCATGTGTAACTGCCCCATTACAATCGGACGTATTTTAGATCCCGTTGGCAAATCATGCAACAAAATAAACGAGAAAGAGTCCCCATAGGTTCCTGACCCCTGAAAATTTAGCATGGGTCCCTTCAGGTAAACTTTCATAACGTAGTAATAGAATTAAGCATTACACCCTACTCATAATCATCGTTTTGGACACCCGACGTTTCTCCTAGTCTTATGCACATGTCACTGCATCTTCAAATTAGACAAATTCTGTGTATGTGGCGATGTATGCTGGGAGAGTACATGCGCCTCATGTGCCGGTCACGACTAAAAGATCTACGAGCATATATCACTTGCCGAAACGCAAGATGCGTTTGCAAACATTGATTTAACACATGTCTGTAGGTAGAGAGAGGGGCTAGGGGAGGGGGTGACATCCCCCAAAGTTGGCCCAAAATGCCGAATTTTCCTAATTTTATGTTGAAAATTTAGGGGGGAAAATTAGACAGTGTTCGAATACGGGGGCTTGAGCCAAACCGATATGAAATTGCTTCCAACGGGTCTGTAACGTGCGTTGAAAATGAAATGAAACCATTTTCAAATGAAATTGACAAACTTTCCGAAAGTGTCGTTGTCTAGAGGTTAGTATTAATATCGTTGTAGAGCACAAACATAATTATTTTGATACAAATTCTTATCGCGTTTTTGATACAACTTTGAATTACAATCGACCATAATACTATGATAGTAAAATTGTTTAAAGCTATACAAATCGTCATGTGGAAGGATGTCAATAATGATATCGTTCAAGTTAAAAAGTTCGTACAAAGTTGTACGGTCGGTTTAAAAGTTATGTCGTCTCATGACTAAATAGGCTTTATTGCTACTGCGAAAAGATTCGACCCTGGTCAGCCTGTGCTAACCGCGCAGCCTGGATCCTGGTCAGCCTGCGCTATCAGCGCAGCTTGACCAGTGTCACAGCTATTTTGGCTATTTATCGCATAAACGTATAATGTTAAGTTGCTACAACGTGATTCTGTCGCATGTCGTCATAATTGAAATACCGACACAGATAACGTTTCGATGTTTTTAATAAACTCTTACACTTACTTCCACTGAGCTCCGATAAGTCACAATTTGTCTTGACGCGTCATCAAGGTTGATAATATTATCTTCGGAGATACTTGGGGACGAGTGTGTAAATCATAGGATTATTATACAGGGTCAAATATCCAAAACTGAATAAATGATGTAGTCATTGTGCAATGGTCCTCTACAAGCAGGGTGTGCCAAGTAATCAACATGCTACAAAATTAAAAAAAAACTTATTTAGATCCCGAGTCGCTAGTTCCTTTTGCTCAGTCGTAGATCATGGTATTAGTATTTTCGAGGTTGCGGGTTCGATCCATGGGCTAACCAGACAACTGGACACCCAATTTAAATGGGAACCTGCAAGAGGTTGTAAAAGGGATAAATTTATGTAAAGCATTGTGATAGTAAAAATAGGGTTTGAATATAAATCAAGGTTCTGGAAAAATATCCTTCATATCAAGGCTTTTGAGCCCTGCATGGTTGCAGTAACCACGCTGTTCTCTTACAACCAATAGGTTGCAACCAAAAAGAGAACCAAATTGATCCTAGTCAGACTGCATTTAGGCACAGACTGAGCTCGAAGCAGGATTGTAAAAATGCCATAAGGGACATTCCGGGCTCATAACTATATTGTACAAATTTATTGCAAACACCAACATATCAAGATGTCCAATATGAACTTTTAGTATGTAAATGATGATGACTTTTCAATAGATATTTCGTAATATTTGAATAGGTGTAAAGATGCGCCTATGGCAAAATCAATTGCATGCTCAAATCTGCAGTAAGTTTATAAATGTGCAAATCACATGAAATTTCAAATGATCAAATCCAGTTCGTTATCATATGAATGTTCAAATGACAGATGGTAATATCATTCATGTGGTACATAATAGATTTCCGGCTTGATACAGGTAAGTTATCCCATTATGTTTAATGTAGATTATCATAATATTTGATGTACTTGAAAGCTGCAGCTTGTTACATCATTAAACACTAACCTTAAAGTCAAATACACCCCAATGATTGAGTTTGGAACAGCCATCTTCATCGTACGAGTATGAAGTTGTGAACCTTTATGTGGCGTTGCAGATTTACACGTCTTTGTCTTCTGACTTCAAAGACGATTTAGACGCGTCAACGTGGAAGTGCTTCTGCATGTGCTGAAGATAATAAATAAAACTCGTAGGTAACGTTCGAAAATGTCGTCCTAACAGCTTATTCAGCTTACGTTTTAGAACGCAGCCAAAGTTATGTTAGAAATACATAAACGTATCAAAAAAATCTAACCGCTTGTCAAATTATATAGGAACTATATGGGAAAGGGAAAATAACTTTGTTGTTTTATATGATCCTATCAGATTGTCCGAAACTAAATGATTTTCTTCCAAGAATGATCAACAAGATAACACATAATTCGGGCGACCCTATTTTGTTCCTTGTTTAGAAGTGATCGTTCGACATGTTGCATTTGAAACTAAAGAATGTCCCCAACTTCCTCATACAAGGTTAGGCAAAAACTCCCGTGGCTGTAGACGTTTTCAAGCTTTTCCAACTGACAGAAATTGGACTTGCTGCAATCTGACTAAAATCATAGCGCTGGTGGGGCGTCAAAACCTCGTAACTACAGCTTGAATAAGCTGGAGTTACGAGGTTTTGACTCCCCACCGACGATAAAAGTTTAAAACTTTTCCGTAACTGAGAAGTTAACATCTAAGAATCTGATTAGAAAATTATCAGATTGGCTTTGCTAAGAGAAAGAGCAATTACGGATACAGAAATTTACTTCAATGAAATGTACTAAAATGAAAATTTAAACTAAAGCATAGACAACATTGAGAGAAAAGGAAAATGCTAGTTGCCAAATTTTTTCCTAGTGTCTAAATGCATTTTGTTCTTTTGCCTTAATTTTTTTCCTAACTATATTATGCATCAAGATCACATTTGTAATAAATTCTATTTTGTTTTCTATTGCAGCTTTTGAAATGGACCGCCCTAAAATTGTGTCGCTTGTAAAATTGAAAAAAGCATGAATATATATAAACGTCTGCACCTTTGACTTGCAAAAAATGAACGTAAGTTTGATAAAACGGGACCCAGATGTCTAAATAGGCTAGAAATCACTTATTGAAATAATCATGCAGCTTGTATCAAAGAGGACAAAACTTTACGGTAATTTCCCTCTTCCTGGTACTCTAACCCGGCACGAGATGAAACGACCCAAAAGGTGACCTTGTTCACAAAATCACGGGGAAATATATTCTAAGGCCACCAAAATGTGATAGCTTCTGCAGAAAAGATAAGACTGCTCAGAATGCTCAATCTAAAATCGACATATCGTCGCTTTTCGACGAAAACCTCGTAACTGCAGCTTGTTTTAAGCTGCAGTTACGAGGTTTTTGTTGAAAAGCAACGGTGTTATGGCTGCAAGGCTTTGGCTAGCAGATAGAAAACACGGTGTAACTCTGTACTTTCACCTTTAGGTTCTAAGCAGTCCATAACATAAAATAAACAGAGTATCTTACTACATTTATCTTGAATCCATAGAGATACATAAATTTCGTCTTAGTTAAACAAGGAAACGATTATATTAATGTGAATCGGCCTTTGTTAAACAAGGAAGATGTGTTTTAATTAAAATCAGGATGTTTAACAATAAGATTTGTTTAGTCTTAATAAATCACCGATGATATTAGCGATTAAAGTGATATTAAATATATTTCGAACGATCATAGGTAGGCAATAAATATACAAAAATAATGCGCGAAATCAATTTTTGCAATTGCCAATTTTACCTGATCATATTTTGAAAAGGACAACGGGCAGAAATATAAGAAATCGTAAGAATTGTCGAACCAGATTCCTCTTCAAAACAAACTCATGATGTTGCATATTACCCAAATAAGCCTAGTATAAATATAAACCGGTCCAATTTAAAATTAGTTGCAAACAATTTATTAAATATCTTTATTAAATATTTTACTTCTCTTTAAAAGACTTCTAGACAAATTTTGGCGATACTCTTTTATCTTTTTTTTACTGTTGGTTACACTCTTGGTTTCGACGGATATAATTTTGAAAAAGAAGTTGTAAGTCCATTTAACCCTTTCCCAGACAAAACATGGTTTTGACATCCCTTACACGGAAGCATAGAAATAAAAGAAGTAAATGCTAATGAACAACATTTTCTCCTTTTGCCTTCATATTTTTACGTGTGCTTTATTTTACAGAAGCCAAATCTTCATCAATATCAACTTAATAGTCTGTAGAAGCTTTCAAAACGAACCTCAAAGTAATGGAAAGGATGCATACAAAGCATAATTATAAACCACACTTTAGTATTTAAGTTTTTTGCTCTTTCCCAACAATCTACAGATTATTGACCTTTCAGACTTCGAATGGAGTTTCTTGTCACTAATCAGCTGTCGCGTGGCATTTCTCTAGCATCTAAATATAGAAACAGAGCTATTCAGGGCTAACACGGAAACATGCTTACTGGGATCTAAATTTGTCGCTGAATGGTCCATTGTTGGCCCATAGATACCCATTAGACTGATTACCTAATAAATGTCCGGGTGACATTATTCGCCATATTGGCTTACATCAAAAGTGGGTTGCCTCATTAAATGGAGTCCAAAGTCTTATGCAGCCTCTATTGACAAAGTGCATGGTAACATGGTGCTGTTTCCAAACGAGAAAACATTCAAAAAGTCTATATTGGCAGGCTGGCATTGCCAATCATAAGTTTTGATCAGATGTACGAAACAAAAAAGCAAAAAGACTAAACTTTTACACCAGACTGAATAAAAGACGTTTTTATTTTTTATATATTAATTGGGTAGTCTTTAAACAAAACTGCAAATTGGAAATAATAAAGACATGCAAACAGATTCTTTCAATTTTTAAGTGTAAATTTCAATGCATCAGTATTCATTTTGGAAACCATTTGGGCTTGCACCCAAATCCTCATTGTCCGCAAAATCCCCATTGTCTGCATGATATATCAAGGAATATTGACTCTGACTTTTTATGAATAATTATTTTAATGAGACCAATTGTTATGATTGGCTTCGTACGTGCTGCAGCTGACGTCTTTAAAGAGAATGTTAAAGGTTAATAACCCGATAGGTTATACGAGTAGATATAGGTTCAGTTTCCAATAAAGTAAATTATTTCCTGTCATTTCACACAGTTTCACTCAACTGTCATCCTCTTAAAATCTCGTCTCCGTTCAATTATTGTTAACTGGGTCTTTATTGTATTGGTTAAAATGAACTTTACAAAACCTAATTTAGTTTGAATGATTTCTCGGTTTCTGGACCATGTTTGATGCAGCGTCTAACAATGATTGGTCGATAGACGATCGATATGTCAGCGACCTTGTGGTTGTTGCCATCGAAACAGAAAATATTGCTTCTCTTTGTATTTCGATGGGGTAAAACAAAACTACTTTAAGTCCATATGGAATTTTATGAACTTACGATAGAATTGCAGTAATCAATGGCATTAGTTGCGGTTGATGTTCTCTTAATTGAGTTAATTGAAATAGAAAATATGTGTCTAGAAACCCGTGGATACAGCGAGTTAATAACATTACAATAAATTATCTGCTTTTTTTTAACACTTTCTAGAAGAACCCTGGTTTTTACGATTCTATAGATTGAAAGTCCAGGAACCTTCCAGGGGACTAGGAAAAGAAGACAATGCTGATGACCATATATATGACCATATATATTTTCAGTTGCAAGCTTTCTGTTTCCAAGTTTCGGTAACATCCACTTTGCATCCGGTTACAGTTTTCAGCTGTGTATGGTTTTGGTATTGCAACAATCGAAATATATATGCGTAAACCCCAATAAATACTTGGTTGGCATAATCACAATATTCTTCCCACTCTCAAAATGTTTTTCTTCCACGAATCTCCTTTGGCTAGTAAAATAAACGCAAAGCTCAGCATAACACTCACTTAAGCAAAACTTATCATTAGTCATCTAATAAGGCAAAACTGGCACAAAAACTTGGCCTTTCGGTCGTCAAAGACATGCATATTTAGCTAGCGATTGTTTGACTGATAAGAAATGACGAGAAAGGCATTTTATCATTTGTCTATCATTTCTTTAACCCTTTCCCAGACAATACCTACGCCTCTAATAGAAATTGCTTAGGAAAACATTGAGACAAAAAGAGGAAATGCTGATAATCAGCATTTTCTCCTTTTGCATAAATACTTTCTGTGCCATCTTTTACACAAATCCCATCTTTAATAACTTGAATTTTGTCATTTGTGGCAGTTTTTGAAGTGGATCACCCAAAATTGTGTCGTTTGGGAAAGGGTTAAAAAAGACTGTGATACAGCACCAGTATTATACTGAATCATTATTATCAGACTTAACACGGATATATAGAACAAAGGCTTTTGTTAGCTTGAAACCTTGAAATCGTAAATCTGTATCTAGAAAAGGAAGTTAATATACCAAACCAACCAATTTCGCGGACGTTACACGAATAAGGAAGTGCATCTAAATTTTTTATGCAAGTCCACTTATATACCATGATTAATGAAAGTGATCTCTTAAAGTGACATTTCAGAATTTTTTCTCATAAATTTCACTTTCATTTTTATTATAAAGATCATATTTTCTTATGAAAATTCTGAAAATTTCAAGCCAAAATATTGCGCCGTTTACGAGAAATATATATTTTTGTGTTAAAATTAAACAAATTGTTGTCCACAACAGTTCAGATGTATATAGAATTTGTCGTTTCTGTCTCAACAAGGCGTGTTTATCGCCTATCATCAACAACTTCAAAAAACTGATACCATTTATACCCATTAGAAAAATCAATCTTGGCATCAAGACATACTTTAAAAAATCAAAATGGGGATGAAATGTCCCTTTAAATATTTGATTCACCGAAATTGAAATGGAAAATGCTGGAGATGCTTTCAAAAAGACATGAAATAGTTCAAATGCTTACAAAAGACATGAAACAGTTAAAAATCATTCAAGGCATGAATATCCCATGTTAACATGTAAATAAATGACATGCAATTATGGTGATAAATTACAACCAATTTTCGCTTTTAACAACATAAAGAGCAGCATTCGGGATTGTATCATCATTTTCTTGTCAGCAAATAAGTATGATCGTGGCGTGTATATCGACGATCGATGCGTTTAGACAAAAAACCTTGTAACTGCAGCTTGAAACAAGATGTAGTTACGAGGTTTTTGTTGGAAAGCATCCGTATGAAATTATAGTTTTGTATTAGGATATATTTATAATAATTTATGAGATTTAGTAACATATCTTGTGACCAATTTGACAAACGCACTATCTAGACTGTTACATAATAATAAGACAATGTTATAGGTAAACGAGGCGATGTTTGATATTCAACCGTACATCACTGATCAAATCCTATGTTGTTAGTTCTAAGTGGTATCGTCACAACGAGACTAAACTGATGAGTTCCCACAGAATTTAGCATTATGACGATGGATACAGGTCAAGGCAAATCATCAGTCATTTGTTCATTGTCCCTATAGCTAAGGTTATGGTCCTCGCGATCTTCACATGACAGCACATGACTACCCCATGGCCCGAAAGTCAGAACCAGATGTTTAAGTTATGACTCTCAGTCACGCATCCTTATATTTGGTATTGACAATGATTGTGCTGACAGTAATTGTACTGACTTTGTCGTAATGTACATGTAAAGCGTCGGTCTCGTCATAAACTGGTTCAGAGTTCGCGGTAGAGGAGCTGATTTGACATGATTGAAACATAAGGGTTTGTTTGTCTTATGGTTTCCTGGTTGCGAATTCCAGAATTCTTGCCAGTGGTGCTTGGCTTTGGACGTTTTGTTTTACGTATCCGTGCGAGTATCAAAAACTAGTTGCAACGCCTTTTATACAAGCATTACACTACCAAGTGCACATTGCAAGAAACCAAAAATACTTTCCGAGTGCAAAATACATTTCATTTTACGTTAAACCTTATGTTGTGGGTGCTAATTTTAATTATCTTTTCAAGGTAATTCGAATAAACATCCCAAATAAAGGGCTTGAACAGAATGACTTAATCACCTTAGCTTTGGTGCAGCGTATCGGATTTGCATTTTATTCTCTCTGTCGACATCTTTGTGGCCAATAGTGACCAAACCATGACTAACTAACGTTTCAACGTTTTTTCTTTGTCTGTTATTTAAACTCGTTCTTTTGAAATGAAAACAATGACTAACAACTGACTGCGCTCCGGGCCTTTCAAAGAAACTAGTCAACAACATTATCCTGTTTTGTAAATTGTAAAAAATGGAAATGAATTATAAATCTTTTTAAATAAACAAAATATGTTTACTATTCGAGTCGTCGAGCAATGTTGACACTCCAGGATCTTTTGAGCATACGAGGATCTTACGACCTTGACATTGGCGAAAAAGAGCAAGAGTAATATTTTTCAGCAATCGCTTCAGAAAATTAGCTTCGCCTTCAATTTTGAGAAAACAAAAACACTTGTTGTTTGTTAAGTTAATTCAAGGACACGGTCGAGATCTTCTTTGAATTTCGACTGTAATTCGTGCATACGATATCCTGGTTCGCTGAAGCTCTGACGTCATTATAAATACATACATCCTCATCACCGAGTCGCGACATAGATACACGTGCAAGGAGGTTATTTGGAAAGTGTGATAAAGTATCAACATTATGCATAGTTTATCACCGATTACGTTAAAAAATGTTTTAAAAGCTGTAATTATGACATTTTCGAACGTAACCGACGTTATGTAGTCTTAGCCAGATTGCATGTAGCTCTTTCGGATATTTTTCTCAGACAAACTGACTGGACAATGTAACCAAAAAAGGTATTTAACCTGAACCATTTGGTTACAAATGCAAAGCTAACCAGCTCTTATCAGGCTCTGAAGACAAGAAAGGCGATTAAAGAATTTTCGAAAGTGTCTTGCAGAAGCATCCTTTCAATCAACGTATGATTAATCTACATTCTATATTTTCATGTAAATCCACACCCTACATTGAAGATATTCTTTACAATAGTCCGGATAAGACGATTCAAAAGAGTACCAACAAAATAGCGTTAAATACCCATGTAACTAAATGATATTTATGATTATCTTTCCAATCTCTTTTTCCTCTTCTTTGCAGCCATGTGTGGCGCATTCTGAGATAATTCTTCCGGGGGAGAAATCCGCCTTCGCAATTCGGTGCTTTTGATACGGCAAACGAGTAGAAATCGAAAGCTGTTGCAGACCACAGATCGTACATTATAGGAAACAGCGAAGCTATTGATAATTGCATAGAAAACATCGGAGAAAACAAGAAAAGCTTACAATCAACATTTTCTTACGTTCTCTCAATGTTTACCAAGCTATTGTTTAATATGGACGCCAAGACCAAGTGTTATTAGGCAATGGGTCAAAGCACCATTTGATGTTGATGTTGATCAATGCTCTATAAGGTGTGGGTGGGGGTTAAAGGTACGTCAACATATATCGCCAGTAGCAAATATTTCACGCATGAAATGAACATGAACTCCAGAGTTTTATTTTGACCATGTTTATTGAACTGATTAAATATGTCATGAATGAATATATATTTAGATACGAATATAGTAAAAATAAACATGTTTACATATAAAAATCGAACAGATGAATGCTTTAATTAAAACTGTTGTTTGTTTACAATGATATTTCACCAGTGCTATAGTTCAAGATAAATCTCCCGGCAGAGCACCTCTAGCTATTGGCTGGAGTTGCTCTGCCAAATCATTTATCGTGAGCTTTATCTATTGCCAAAGGTTTTGATGTAGCTTGCTAATTTATGTTTATAGACCCTATGTAGCATGTACCAATGTGAATTATCCTTTAGAAAACTTCATATTTGAGCTTGCAACACAGATAAATTTCAGTAATATAAATTTGTTGCAAAGTGTCTCTTGTTATCCGGACCTTTATCTATAATAACTAAAGCATCTAAGTCAAATTTTGTTAAATTTGCAATAAACATTTACTTAAAAATCCAAATTGATCATTATTTCCACATTTCCAAAAACTGTGTTCTACATTTATCAACTTATATACAACAGGTTGCACCAATTATATTGTCCTCATTAATTAATGTACATATTTAGTCCTATGCATGTTGATAGATGTTATGTAAGTCCACCAATACATGGTTGAAGTTTCCGATTCGCACATCAAGTCTTATGTATTTCGAATGTTTATGCCTTTATGATAATAGCCTCACAGGTAATGTTTATGTATGATTATCTCTTCACCGATGAGTAATAATTATGATAATGGTAGCTATCCACAGCTAAATGTCACTCCATTATGAAACGACTTAACAAGTTCCTCGTGAACATTATGTAATCCGAAGCAGCCATGATACAAAGTTAAGTTTAAAGTCCACGCCTAAACACAACCAAGTTTATAAAGTCCACGCATTTAAGTCCAACATCCACTATAAGTCAGTAAAACATCAAAGTTCCAACTTTCCAAATCATTACACCTGTATCTCCAACTCATTAATCCATCACTCGATTCTTTTATCTCTTGTCAGTCTTTCATCTCACTTGTCTAAATCTCCCATGGAAGGCCAACCACCCTGCATGTATAGGTAGTTAGCTGTATGACTGGGGTGACTGACCTGACGTTCCGTCCACTCTGCCACTATACCACGATCGATAAACCTTCTCGACTGCTCTCTTCGGTCATCGTCCAGACGTCACGGTAATTATCGGAAATATCCGCATTGTCGTCTGTTGTTCATGTGATTTGTAAAATGGGTATTGGAGCCCTGGAAATAAACAAAGAAGATTCTTGTAAACAAAACAATATAATAAATCATGCAACTTTGCAAAATATGTAACATTTTCATACATTTTAAAAGAATCAGTCGTTTGAGCTGTTCACTAAGGTACATGCATGAAGTCTATATTTTACTAAATTTGCCAGAAAAATATTGCATAAAGTGCATGAATAAG
Source organism: Fragum sueziense (assembly GCA_963680895.1). Classification (NCBI taxonomy): domain Eukaryota; kingdom Metazoa; phylum Mollusca; class Bivalvia; order Cardiida; family Cardiidae; genus Fragum; species Fragum sueziense. The sequence goes on along the minus strand of OY804594.1, from coordinate 39,391,603 downwards.
AAGAATCAGAAAAAAATAAGATCAAGCAGAGTTAAACAATACAAAGAATGACAATTAATATCTAACTGCTACAAATGCAGTCAATGGTCCTGTCCAAATGCAGAGTGACCATTAGTTAATATGTAAAATGTATTGAAATACCTACCATTTTGAATGAGGATGATCATGTGAGGCACTTTCAACCAAAACTTTCATCATGGAAATGATCTTCGTCAGCATTTGCTAGTATTGTTGTAGTTGTCACCAGGGCACACTCCAGGTCTAATTGTTCACATGTCTTTCCACGTGTCTGTCTCAGGCTGGTTTTCAGTTCTGTCGGGTCCATTTTGATGACTTTGATGTCGTTCTCCCAGCAGTAAGCTTCAATCAGTTTGTGCTGAATGTGAACACTGATGTTGTCACTTTGAGCACTGGGCAAAATGCACAGCTGTACCACGTCAGGACACCTGCAGGTATAAAGAGAACATTCATAAGTAAAAGTATTGATATTATTTCTTTCTTCTTATGAGTATTTGAAAACAACAACAAAACAAAAACTTAACGGTTTCATTCTGGCCTATTGTCATTATTTAGTATCCGGAAGAAACACTTCTTATATCATTCAAGAAAATTTTGCATCATAAAATGCTAAAATGATAAATTACATCATGAAAGTAATCGTTTATCAATCAAAGGAATGAGAGAGAAAAGATTATGAAGAAAGAGTCAACAAAGACACAAAGAAATAAAGACTCAAGTCCATGAACTTACGTTTCAAGTACATGTGCACATCCAAAGACTCCCTGTACTAGTCGCTCCTCGTTAACAGCGTGAGTTAACATTTCGTCAATAACTTCCATAGGATTGTACTCATCCCCGGACCTGTGAATCATAAATAACAAAGGTAAGTCAACTGGTACACTTAACCGAGCTGTTAACTTGCATCGTCACGTTTGTAGGGCGAAACACCGAAAATAACATGCAAACACATTTTTTGCTAAACGTATTCATTTCAATGCATTTTTCTTTAACATCATCTCCCATGTTCTCTTTCTTGGTGTTTTAGGTATAGACCAAATTAAGTTTGAACTTTATTACTATTTTATATAATACACATACTATTGCGTAAGTTATTTAAAAAAACAAATATAAAGAAAAATATGATATGAAAATATAGTCAAACAAAGGATTTTTTTTATCAAAAAAGAAAAATCTACCATTTAAACTTTATTATTGTAAGATGCATCACATTATCGTGATACAGCGAGACAATGCAAAGAAACATTCAAACAAAGAATCTGAAAAAAGCAATAAATAGCAAAATACTTACGATTCAACTTCTGATTCCACAGACATATTCCTGTTGTACATTTTCATCATTACTTTTGTAAAAAAAACTTTAATCCAAAATATTACAAAACAAAGGCTTTTGTTTGACAAATCCAGTAAACTCTAACACGGTCTGTTTGCTAGCTAGTCTAACGTTGTTATGAAAATTCTGACAGCGTGACTCGATTATTTGTACCTTGCACTCGGTAGTACTTTCAACTCGTCGCCGATTGGCTGAACGGATTTTTAGCGATCCTTAGCCAAACGAGACCGCTTAGATACAACTCAGCAACTTGGGAACGCCCTGTAGTTTCTATGCATATTGAAAAACAGCTATCTTGAAGGATTTGTTGTTGTTTAACATATTGATAATTTGTAAAGTAGTATGAAGAATGTCGTTGAAGACAGTATTGATTTGATTTGTGAACTTAATGATATTAGCATGAAGGGTCGGATATCGGTCGAGTTTTCGTCTGCTATTGAACCTAGCGACAAGAAAGAAGGTCAACTTGGAACAAAACATGTTTGTTGTTATGCAAAAGTACTTAATCGTTTTTCGTCTGAGAGAAAAAGTTTTGACTTCTTTATGAAAAAAAAAATATCTGCGAAAAGGCTTAATTTCATGCTTGATTTTAGATCTTAGTTACCGGGAGAGAAAACAAGAATTTAATAATTTTTGTTCTCACACCCATGCGCAGATACGCGCAACGAAACAGGTGCATGCATTAAATTACATAATACTGAAAATGGACGATGAAGAGTTTTTAATTGAAGCATTTGTTCGTCCTGCAAGCTCTACGTGCATTTACATAGAGGACATTGCTTTGATCTTCTACTTGACCCTATTGTATAAATTTTATTTAACTGTAGTTGACCTTAATGTTCTAGTCTTTGATATGGAAATTGTAAGACGGCGTTACTTAACCGGTGTAGTATTACATTAGCTGTAAGGAGGAGATGCATTATGAAAGTGCAAACTGGCTGTAATGTAACCTTAACAAATACAATATGTTTATGACGCACATATGAACGGTTTATGTTAAAGGATGTGTTGGCTAGCTAAAACTAAACTATGTAGCAACTTGCATATCCTGTTTTTAGCTATTTTTCACTTCCACATTTGATGTTATGTTTTCTTTATAGGGGGAAATGTAGGGTAAGTCCGGGACCAAGTATTCCCGCAGAACTATTCTGGTAAGTTCCAAAAGTCAGGGCGTTTTTTTTTCTCAACTTCTTACGTTGTCTTTTGTCTGTTCCGGATCGAATAGTTTCTGACCTGCCATATAAGTCACTTGATTGCGGGAATTCGATTGGTAATCAATTACAATAAATTTGTGCTGACAAGTTATGGTAATTCTCAAACTATCAGAATAACCCCCGTGCTCTCTAAATACCATTTAGGGAATTTCTTTTCAATGAATAATTCCAAATATGTGAAGTCCCGGCAGAGCATATCGTCGCTTTTCTACGAAAACCTCGTATTTGCAGCTTGTTTTAAGCTGCAGATACGAGGTTTTCGAAGAAAAGCAGCGTTATGTATTATCTACTACCCTTTACTAAACGTAGGGGTGAAAATTGTATAGTCACAGACGATACAAATGTAGGCTTTGTCAACTTCAAAGTCGTCGAAGACTTTAAATGGGACGTTTGAAGAAGTATTTGAGACGGATAGGTAATAAAAAAAAATGTTGGACAAGAAGAAATTTTCCCTTTTAATATGATTATCTTTGATGCTGAAACTTTATTGATATGATTTAATAATGTAGTGAGTCAAATACGCCCTATTTCTTTTCGCTTGCGATTGTTTTTTAGCCCAAAAGTTATTCTAAAATGATTATTTTGCATTTTGACATTTTGCACATTTTGACACGAATGAATAACTAACTGTGTATGCCATACATGGTATGTTAGGGTAAAAATCAACTATTATACTAACGGGTGTGATTAAATAAAGATTAAACGCCTGAGTAGTCGGGAATTCACCACAGACACGTTGGGAATTTTAAGTGACTATGGGTCTTTTGTGACTGAATGACTGTAAATGGCAATAATGCAGACTAGTGTCTTTTCGGTCGTTTTGATCCCCATCCTCAATTTTCAAGCGGGAAAAACGAACATTGCGCTGGTTTTACAATACTTTCGCCTTTGTCAGTCAAAACTTGATAAGTTTGATCGAACTTTCAGTCAATATGATGTGGCAATTCTATCTATTTGTCAATTAATGGATAAATCCATTTAATTCATATTCCCGGGGCTACACTTAAGATAAATTTGTCTATATTTGAAGGTAGGTAACTTCCCTCATATCTTTGCGTAACGGAAAATTCTACCCCCCTATCAAACACAAAAAAAATACAACGTTTCAAAATATTGGCTATATATTTCGAAAGAGAAACTTATGAATTTACATGAAATATTTTGCCACTTTGCTGTAATATGTAACCAAGTTATTCGTTCTAAAGATTTCAAAGACTATGCAGCTTGTAAAATCTTTATTTGTGACATTTTAGACGCCCACGGTCCATTACTGTATCTATTTCAAGCTCTCCAACTTTCGAATACAATCACCAAATCCGGTTGCGATCACACATTATTGGATAGGTCAGACTCACATTTTATAAAAAATACCAAAAGTGTACACGAAACTATGTAAGGAATGTGAAAGTCACAATGACAAAATGGGCAATCCAATATCGTTTGTACAGATTTCCTTTGTAATTAGATCTAAAGCAACTACACTTTATTAGCTGTATCGGATGCTGTGACTCACAAACTGTAATTGTCACTGGATGACTTTCTTATGTAATTTTCAATACAATTTTGCATGTGATGGTTCGAATCTTGCAGGTGTTTCACACCTGCAAGATTCAAACCATAACATGCAAAATTACACAATGCCTTTTATTTTGATATTGTGTTGTTTACATTGGTAAAATTTGTAAACACGTGACATACTATGATGACTGGACTATATCAGAATCGGATGATGTTACTCACGCGGTGTTCAAAGCTGTCACTTTTACTCAGACATTTTTCTATACTGTCTCATCGAAGATATTGATTCTGCTGGCATTTTATTTAACCCTTTCCCAAACAGCAATATTGCATATTGATTCAGCTCGAAAGGATTTGGATGATTAAAAAAAACCTCATAATACAGGATTTAGAAAACGTACATGCTTTTGAACAAAGCGTTTGCAGGAAGAGGAAAATTTGCTAGTTATCAGCAATTTTTTCTTTCCTCTAAATGTTGGCCAAACTTTTTTTTATAGAGATATCAAAAAATGTTTGCTTGTAAGGAAAAGACTAAAAAAGTGCTAAAATTATTGCGTGTAGGCCTATGCATTCTTTCTCTAATGACTTAGCCGTTTAATATACATGACTGTATAATCATTTTAACAATTGCCAGCATTTTGTCAAGGGTAGAAAATCCCTGGAATTTCGATATGATTTCCTAATAAGGAAGTCTATCCTAGGTTGGCCTACATGTAGATATATGAATGAAATATGAAATCTATACGGATCAATATTTGACAGTATTTGAACGCCCATTGTAAAATACCTACTCAACGTTTGTTCTCGTAGTGGGGGTAACCTACTGTAATAAATTGTCAACTTTCATTTTCTACCCCACATAGACAAATTTTCCGTTGGAGATTTGACTCCTATGGATTGGAAAAGCAGCAGGAAGCGATAAACGCCCAGGGTCTTTTTCAAGGTTGGGGGCTGCCCTATGCATTGGTACGACTTTTGTTATCATACATTTAGATAACCCAGGGCTTGGTAAGACATACTATCATGATAACACCTTCTCAAACGACAAACGTTTGGGCAGTTCCAAATTTAGAGGTTACGTCAACACCACAATAAAGCAAAACAAAAGGTAAAACTATGAGAACTTTGACTTGAAAAATTTTGACAGTATTTGAAAATTTGCCAATAGTCGGCATTTTCTTCATTTTCCTTAACCTTTTCCTAAACAAGACCTGGTTTTGACGTCTCTGATAGAAAAGGGTTGGGAAACATTGAGGCTAGAGACTAAAATTCTGATAATTAGCATTTTCTCCTTTTTCTTCAATATTTTCTCTGTGATTTTTTACACAAATTCTACCTTTATCAGTTCCCAGTTTGTCTCCTGCAGCAGCTGTCAATATGGACAACCCTTAACCCATTATCACACAGTGACGCCTTTTAACTTCTTCACAAGAAAATGCTTGGGAAAACATTGTGGAAAATGAAGAAATTGCTTGTGACAAGCAATTTCTTCATTTCCCACAATGTTTTCTACCCCAAACTACCCACAAAAGCAAAAAAATCATCAACATTAAATTGTCGTCTGCATGATCTTTGCATTTCGAACAGCCCAAATTTTTGCTGTTTGGGAAAGGGTTTACGTATGCTATGCTCTTCTTGGCAAAGGACGTCAATGTCGTTTGTTGTTTCGGGTAGACTGTATCAACATGCTTAATAGAAATGCTGATTCTGATAAAAAATAAAGGATGAGTAAAGAAGATAATCTTAATTCATACATCAGGGTTTACTTTCGCTCAGCCAAACCAACAGATGCTGAGTGAAATATTCATTCAATGAATCATGAAACTATAACCATACATACTCGTATAAGTATTTAGTCCTTAATAATCCGATTACGAGTAATTGTTATAACAATTATCCACATTTTTGTGTATATTTATAGATCAAAAAGGGATAAATTTGGATCGGAAATGGTTTTACACTGGACAACAGTTTCAGTGAAATACCAGAGAAGTCAGTAATGACAACAACACTATTGAACAGGTCATAAGCTGCTTTTCAAGTCATTGGTAATGAGTTCACATGTTTTAAATATTTTCACACACAAAATTCTGTTTTGACGTACCTACATTTAGTATAAAATGTTTATAACTCTTTTGGGCAAAATTGTAACTTTTCCATTATCTTTTTAATTTATCTAGGTTACAGTGTAAATAAATCTAATTTTAACCAGACTCTACTAAGCATCTATTTGTGTTTTTTGCAGTGCTCAGCTTTGAAATTGGAGCAGACTAAGCAATTTCAATGTTTGAGAAGGCTTTTCGCAACCTTTTCGGAATTGGAACAGTGTAACATATTCCATGGTCTTATAATGGTCACATTCTTTCAAGGTCAATCATTACTGAAATAACTTCTCTAAATTCCATTGAAGACAGTTTCTTCACGTGCTTGCTCCAATTGAACATGGTATCTCTTTGGGTCGTCCAAAAGTACTACACCTTACTACAAGACAAATTTTTGATGCATAGCATCCAAAGTAGCCCAGAATCTTTTGGCCAGCAATAATTCAAAAAGTTTCTGCACGGTGTCTACTTGAAAATGATGGGAACAGGCACTAATTACCGATGTTTAGGTCAAATCGAATAAGAACTATGTGTCTAGAATGGGTAAAAGAAATCTTTAAAATTAAGTTTTTGTGATACCAATGTTTAATCGTGATAATATGGCCTTGATTTATGCATTCGATTTGGCATACCAATATGCTATTACAAACGTTGAGACTTTGATAGGTTCAGATCAAATTGGCAGTGGTAATAATGTTTGTTTGTTTGACTAAATTTGTGGACTAAATCATTTAGCAAGTGGCAAAAATCCGACAGTTTCAATTTCAATGTACACGACAAAAACAATCCATGTCAAAAGTGTATGTCATAGTATACAAATATTAGTAGAAAATAAAACATTTCTGAATATATCTGGATTTCTCAGATCCCACATATTTTCTCACTATTATTATATCCCTTATTTTACTTATTAGTGGTGTCAAGACGAGATCTATCTTGTTTTGGACATGGTACATTCTGTAACCATAGCTTGAGCAAGACGAAGTAAATAAGTGTAGGTCATCCATAAACACTGCTTTTTATACATTATCTGCTATATATTTTATATCTTTATATTTTAAATCAGTTATATTCTTGATGTACCCGGTAGAAAAATGAATTGGCGTGGCAAATGATTTTAAAACATGAAAAAATACTAAACGACATTCTGTCAGTTTGAATGTACTACATGTTGTGAAGAAGCTTTGAGAGCCAATCATGGGTGTTGATCGGACGGTATGTATGCACTAGCCGATGAGGATCCATGTTTGACTATTTGCTTGCAAATAATGTCAACCATATGGTCAATCGAGTCATTTTCCCTAAAGTTCACAATGAGACTTGGGCCTATTTAGCTATATCAGAGATATGGATCTGATGGCGCCGAAATGGAGATTGTTATTACAATAACTTGGTGGTCGTAATATGAATTCACATTTATCTAACGTCAATATCAAATACTTGTTTACAAAATTTAATGCAGCAAATATTTTGAAAAAAAAATCAAGAATTTCAAGCTCGACCAAAAGCAATTTCCATGTCGCTACCGCGACTGCAAAGGCGTCATTCCACGTTTTATCTTGTCGCGTGACTCTTTGAAGCATTCTGGTTTAAACTGATATAATCATTTCCCAAATAGCAAAATTTAAGTTAATTTGAATTGATAAAGATGTTCAACATACCATGGAAGTATTTTGGCAAACACACACAAATGCAGGGATCCGTACTATCAACGATCAACGATCGTACGATTTGTTTTTGCGTAATTACTTGAAACAGCAAACCTGATTGGCCAAATCTGATTTCTCGTGCAATCGGAGGTTTTGTTACACAGTTTACACAAAATCGTGGTCGTAAGATCGTTGATAATACGGGCCCCTGGTTACCAGCATTTTTTCTTTCGCCTCTATATTGTCCAAGCTTTTTCCTTAATGAAGCTTAAAATCCAAAGCGTTTAGAAAAATGTTAAAGGGCTTACATTCACTGACATGAGTATAAAATAATCATACCATAGCATTCGATAAAAGACAAAATTAAAGTTTACAGAAACAATCATGTTTTGAATGCTCAATGAATTGCCCATGTTCAGCAGCTGAACTTAAACAAATGAAAAAAAATCGTCGTTGTAAATGCAAAACCTCGTATCTCGTTTTCGGAAAATTTTAAAGGGGGGGGGAATAAAGTATAATAACTTTTCCCAAACTGAAATGTTTTACTTGAAATTTGGAAATATTGTTCATAAATGATGTATCATTGATACTGATCGGTAAAAATATCTCAAAACCTGCAAGAATTGTCTAAATTGGACACACAAGTTTGTACTTTGAAAATCACTAGAACCGACATACGAGGTTTTGCATTTACATCGACGATATGTAAAAACAAATATGAAAAAAAAAATAATAGAGCGCTAGCGAGATTTGAACTGATGACTTATAAGCTATGATGAACTCTTAGTCCGGTGTCGTAACCACTGCACCACTCAAGCTTTTACCTATGATAACGCTTATAAAAGTTTAAACTATTTACACAATTTGGATTTGTCCCTATCGAAATTGAAGGATATAAAACAATAAACAAATGCATATTTTATGCAGTATATTTCCTCGTGAATGTCTTAACATGTCAAAAAAATCTGCTTTTAATTTGATTATCCTTTTCGACATACATTTCAGCCATTTTCTACAAATAGGTCGAACATTTTGTACAATCGTCGCCTAACAAACTCTACACATATCTCATGGCTCGACTGCCAATAAAAAAGTAAAGCGTGTTTGAAGAATTCATGAAAACTTTCTTATTGATGTAAAAATATACAAAAAAGGAGAAAAAAAAAGAATCAAGCGTGAGTGGGTCTCGAACCTATGGAACAAAAGTGTTCACGCTTTGGTATGCCTAACACTCTATCCATTAGACCACAGCGGCACTTGCATCAACCGTTACTAAAACAAAATTAAAATATAGTAGTATTTATCAGATTAGATTGGTTATCGCCCCTGAGTTGGTCCATAGAAATAACGAAACACATTAGTAAATACCAAAACACATTTACAGTATCGATTTTGGAATGGATCAGTTCATAGTGAATATATATTACCGTTATTTATTTAATACTTCATACACAATTCTCTTCTTGCTGTTATTAAGCATAAACAACAATAGTTAACATGATGTGTTATAGTTCTTCGTGCGTTTCGGTATTTCTATGGACCGATCCGGTCACATGATTGAGCGGTTAGTAATTCGCATCTGGGTGAAATTAAAATAATATACAAATGCAAGTTTCATGCATTGTATTTCCTCGTAAATGGTGTAGGCACATAAAACAAACATGTTGTTAATGTAACAATCATTATCAACGTACAATTTAACCAACTTCAACAAATATGTCGAACAATAATCGCCTCCCTAACTCTGCACGTTAATATTATAAAATCGTTACAAAGGTAGCCCAGCTCAAGGCTGGGCTACCAATAATAATCACAACAAAATTAATTTATAAAATCCGCAAAAGCAAGTTTAGCATCGAATAGGTAGCAAAAGAAACTGTATGCATTGTTTTCTCCTTCAACTACTAAGTCTGTTTATGCTAAGCCAGACTTGAACTTAACATTGGGTATGCTGTTATTATTTATTATTATATCATAATTCAACATTCCCAGCCTTGAATGGTGCAAGTTTATCAACAAAAAGCGGGAAACACTATTTTTGACCGTATCAGGTGCACGTACTCTAATATTTAAATGAACTTTAAACGTCAGTATGTAAAATATTTGGGGCATGCAGCCGGTTAAAATATCAATTTTCTTCGAAAACTTCGTAACTGCAGCTTAGCATAAGCTGCAGTTATGAGGTTTTTGAAGAAAAAATATTCAAAAATGTAGGCTTCTCAAACAGGAAACTTCCTCTAGAAAATTATCATACATAAAATATTAGTGAATCATCCCAACCTTCGTTCATCGATATTCATCGATAAGTATGAAATCCGATATATTTGGGAAAGTTCAATCATGAGTCAATCGATAATCAATCGTGCAAATCATAATGACATGCAGATTCTTAGGTGTGTTATGATAAACGGATTAACCGAAAGCTAGCCATGCCCTATTTATACACCGAAATCACAAACTAAAGGAAATTTGTATATCGCTGCTTTTCCCTGAAAACTGGTTTTTCTAGGAAAGCCACGATAATATTATATTGTGCACTTTTAAGAAAATGGCCAAACGTTTCTGTATGCATGTTGTACACTTGTGTTTGCATCTTCGCATCATATAATTTGCGTTTCGGATTGCAACAAAAGACATCATCTACTAGACGGAATCCAGACCTGAATGTTGATAACAAGCGTTTCCTCATTTTGTCTCAGTATTTACTTTACTGAATTTATTAAAAATCCTATTTTCATTGATACCATTTTTGTCGCCGGCAGCAACTTTGAGTTTTAGCACTCTAATAAATTATTATTTGACAAAAGATTAAAGCTAGTTAAGGTAGAAGACCCATAATGAGCACCAAAGAGCCAGAGGCGAAATTTGAAAAATGCTAGTAATTCCTTAAATGTGTTACATTTCCATTCCAAATCTAAACATAAGCATTTTGTACGGTTTAGAATTTTGAATTCATGCATACTTATGAAAATATTTGACAAAAATGTTCCAAATTACCTCCCTTGCATATGAATATAGAGTAAAATGATATTTGTAAATAATTTTCTTCTTGAAGCATAATCTTGAAATCCGGCATGGTGAATCAACTTATGTGAAGTGTATTTACAAGTGTGTGTATTTTGATGCATTTCGAATGGCTAGAAAGTGGTGTTTTTCATTAGGGGTCTTCTACCTTAAAATATTTTAAGTTTGTGCACAAATACAGCTGTGCAATAGCACAGGGATACATATGGAATGATTGTAACATTCTCTAAATTATTAAAGAAGAAAGTATTTTTGGTAGACTTGTGCGCACCTGTAAACAATGGACATTGTACGGAGTGGGCAAGTGGATTGACCTTAATATACGGGACAAAGAGGACAATTTCACTTTCACCCTTTCATAAACAGCAAAATTTTGGTTAATCCAAATTTGAAGCTGATGCAGACGACAAAATGAATGTTGATAAGAGATATTTGTGTAAAATATGGAACTAAAATATTGAGGCAAAAGCAGAAAATGCTGGTTATCGGGATTTTTTCCTTTGTCTCGATATTTTCCAACTCGTTCTGTTATGAAGTCACAACCAGTCAACGGTCACCGGACACTGCACTGAGCGGTAGATTGACCTTATGATACCAAACAAAAGAGGACAATTTTACTATATAATCTACTCCATTACTCAACGTATCGTCGCTTTTCTTCAAAAACCTCGTAACTACAGCTTGTTTAAAGCTGCAGTTACGAGGTTTTTTGTTGAAAGGCGATGATATCCTGTAGTAGATTATCATCGCTTTTCAACAAAAACCTCGTAACTGCAGCTTGTTTTAAGCTGCAGTTACGAGGTTTTTTGTTGAAAGGCGGTGTTATGTACAAGTTACTCTCCATGCCGAGCTCTATTGATTAAACCATCAAATATGAAATATCGAAATGGAATGTAGGGGGAATGCGCTCTGTTCGTAAGAGAGTATGTACAAGTACGAACCACTGAACGACCGAACTCTCATTCACGATCTTGTGGTTACAAGAATTTATTTTATCGTTCAAATATTTGTGGTAAAGATTACTGTTTGAACGGTATGTCATCAAGGTTGTTATGCGGTGAACGACGCCCGGGCGAACAAAGAGCCTATGATTGGTATGGAGGGTGAAGGTATTATCGATGCTGACCAGTCTGCACATGTCATACAATATGACTAGGTCCGAGTCGATTTGTTTTATCGCTGATTTTCAACAAACCCTCGTATCTGCAGCTTAAAATAAGCTTCAGATACGGGGTTTGCGTTGAAAAGCTACGTAATGCTAGATAGTAATCGAATACGGGACACGGAAGACATTAGAGACCGACACTGCACTGGTCAAGATCAACATGCGTATACGTCTGAACAAACTCGAAGTTGTTTTCTTTAAATGTATGCACTGACATCTGACAAAAGTCATTTGTCTCTCACCAATGGGTGTGAATCATCTATTTGAGAGAGCAGCTGGAGGCTCGGTTTGGATGTTGTGGTTGTACTGGTGCGAGAAATACCAGGAACCCATGGTTAGGTGCTCCAGCCTCCGCGATATGACCATAGAAGTTGAAAACGGCGTAAAACCCCAATAAAATCAAATTAATTTATGCATGGCCTGCAGCAATGTTAGAGAACATTGTCGATCTTAATCAGAATACACTCTTGAAGGCACAGGCTGATCTGGAAACACGCTTTTCCAAGGACTACGAATGTTCTATTGGTTTAAGCCGCCCTCCCCCACTCCGGTTACAGACTGCCACATTTTCACTTCAAACGACTGAATATTTGCGGTATATTACACTTATGGAATGTCATAAAATGTATAATTTCATATTCAACAATTAGGGCTAATATTGCAGTTTTCCTGTTATTCATTTCCACCCACAGTATTTCAGATCATTATTGCATACATTCTACAAAAGCTCCGACATCATTATTTCCGTTCAAAGAATGCAGCAGCGTGCAAACGTTTCTGAACCTTCCCTGAAAATGTGGAAAGCGATATTAGACAATACAGTTGATTTATCTGCAGCGCTAATCAGAGTATTTCCAGGTATAAAAACACGGTACCTGATGACCCGAATACGCACATAATACATGTTCAAATCTAATCAAACGCACTCGGCTCGAGGTTCTTAGAATAAATCCCTCTGAATTTGTACTTTTGCATTATCAGTCTCGCCAGTTTATGCCAAAATTATTTTTGAAGCGAACTTCAATACCGCCAAAACAAATCGTCAACTATGGTCGAAAAACGCCGTAACTACAGCTTATTACAGCTGTAGTTACGAGGTTTTCGAACGTAAGTCACCGAAATGTCGAACACCTCTAGGTATCTGCATATTGTTTTCCATTGATCACATGAAAGTACCTGATGACTTGTCTGTGCCTGTGGGAATCTAATCAAGATCATTTAGTACAAGGTAGCAAGACTATTTATTAGGTTACATTCGAAAATGCCGTAACTACAGCTTGAATAAGCTGTAGTTACGTCGTTATAGAATGTACCTGACGATCTTGGTACAGGGTAGCCCTTTCCCAAACAACAGAATTTTAGGGTAACATAATTTGCACATGACAAAATGGATGACAAAAAGGTAAATTTTGCGAATAATATAGCAAGGAAAACATTGAGACAAAAGGAGAAAATGCTGATTATCAGCATTTTCTTCTTTTGACTCAATGTTTTCCCAAACATATTTTCATAGGGACGTTAAAACCAGGTCTTGTTTGGGAAAGGGGTATCCAGGGTTTATCAGAGTTTTGTACTATTGCGTGACAGGGCAATACAATAATAACGTTGTATAGTTGTACGGTGATTAGCTAGGGAAGTGCAATATCGTTCTATGGTATATTAAATAGCATGATTAAGCACTTTGAAATTTCCCAGTGCTTCAGACGCCTAAAGTAATCAGTCATTGAAAGTAAAAATATAGTTAACCCATTTGATTAAAAAAAAACATTGCAAAATAAAATGTTGTAAATGGACGGTCGGTTCTTTCTTCGTTGTTTTAAAGCTTCCTTTGTTAGAGACGTCAACTATAGTATTATTTCTAGGAAAGGAAAACTTCATTGCACTCGTTAGTCCTATAGAGAGAAATGCTGATTGGATCATTTTACGCTTACCTACAATAATTCTCTTTTTGCATAATTAAAGTTATGGACAGCTTGCAACAGAAAAGGGTGGATGCTGTATTAATAGTTTGACAACTTTGACCTGAAACATATGCATTTTAGGGAGCATTTTCCATGTAAAAGTACGGTATTTACACACTAGTTACATTGACAATCAAAGCAGCTAGTACACACGCACTGCCATCGTTCTGTCGCTTAAACTTAAGATAACAGTGCTGGTTTGAATTCCTTAAGACTTTTTTAAGGATAGTCCAATTAAGAAAGGTGTTAAACTGAAGTTGGAAAAATCTAGTAAACCAAACCAGAAAATGTTGGACACCAGTGCTTTCTATGGCAAACATTCTGCTTTCTATGGCAAACATTCTGCAGTGTTGTCAAAACAAGATTTTTTTGTTGTTGCTTTGGGGGGGGGGGAGGGGGCGGGGTCGATTAGAAATATTCTAGAATTGTCGCATGAAGACTATAACCTTGTGTTTTGGGTTTAAACTATTATTTACTATTTCTGCTATTTTGGAATCAGTAGTATTTTTGTCCGCTCTTATCCATAGTTTTGCAATTTCTAAGTGTAAGAAATATGATGAAATACTTGTTATACAAACAACGTAGACACACACAAAGAAGAAAAACACTTAAAAATCAGATCAAGGTAAAATATATCTAAACTTCCAGCAGATATTTTCTTCATTAGTTGATATTTTTCAGATCGATTGATGAGCAATTAGGAGCCTATAGAATTTGTGTCACGCCACAGGTTCGTTTTTCAGAACATCGCGGCATTTCGGTTCAAATTTAAGAACATGCTCATAATCATACATATTTCGAGTTATATCATTGCAAGGGTTTAGGGAATTATATAACCATCAAAGAAAGTAGATCATTATCAGCATGCAAATATATTTCGCTGTTTATCAAGCAATATGTTTTACTGTCTGAATATTATGAAAAAAAGCAAATAATTTCGTTCATTATGGAAAGAAAGGGAAAGTGCATTTGCAAATGCTTTAATTAGGATTCCTTTTTAATGTTTTGGTCCGCTTAATGGTTATCTAATCTACTGCAGATCTTTGGAAGGACTATGCCATTATTTTAGACAATCAAGAACATGTAAAGGAAAAGGAATTTTTCTGTTGTGCTGCTAATTTGTAATTATGCGATTCTTTCAACTGGTGCACTTATACCGATTATCTGGAAAATGATGTTATTCCTATGTAATTGTTTGATGTGAAATCCGGCTTGATGTTAAAGGAAGTGTCACGAGGTACAATAAGATAACGATGTTTTTCTTCAAAAACCTCGTAACTACAGCTTTATAAAGCTGTAGTTACGAGGTTTTTGCAGAAAAGCGAAGATTTACTCAACAAGGTACAAACTACAAAGACAGGCAGTGACGGAACTGAGTCATTTGTTATTTCACTCTCACTGAATAACCTTTCAACTGTTTACAAGGTGGCAAGATAGTGTAGACAAAGCGAAGAGCCGGTTCTGTCTACGGACTTATACTTTGTCAGTGTAATTCTAAAACCTCGTAAATACAGCTTCATTAAACCTGTAGTTACAAGGTTTTAGAATAACACCATTTTTTGTTTTGGGACAAACCTCACTGGTGGTGATCTCGGCCAAAGCGAGGGACGTTTTTCGCTAAAACAATGTACAGCTATTTTGCGTTTAAAGTTTAAAGATCTGATTGGATAGTTTTTTTCTTATAACAATGAATTTGTTATAAAAATACACCGGGTTTACCGATATGTATTGACAAACCGTCTGTGTTGTTATAAAATCTCGTAACTATGAGTAGTATAGGCGTCTTGATAGGGGCATACAAAACCGCATTTTTTTTGGAGGCAAACAAAACAGTCTTTTTATAGGGGCGAGCAAGCCCTAAACTTTAGGGGCGAACAAGCCCTAAACTACGGAGACAGGCGAACAGGCCCTGAACTATAAGGGCATGGTCGTCATAGTCTAGACATTTTTGACAGATGACACAATGCCTGACAGTTGACGGGTACAAATTATGCAATAACGTATTTCTCTTGGCAACGTACTGTCCGACAGAGTTTTCATAACATCACGTTTCAGTACTCGACTCGTTCCATATATAGTCAGTACAATGTCCCCTCTACGTTCAATTTACCATCAACGTTCAACATGACAACACTTTTTAAACTGTCCAACTACGCAATCGAAAAACACCTTAACGCGTCTATCTTTCTTGACCATGTACGATTGTATAGAGAGTTGTTTGGATCATCCAGATTCGTTGTTGAAGAAAACCGGGCAACGATTTGAGGCCATTAAATCTTTCCCTTACCACATTGGACTCTCGGGTTATAGGAAAGAACCGTGTCAGAAAATAAAATTGGTGTACAAAAGGTCGAAAAAGAGCATTTTCGGTATTCAAAAAGAACGTGCGCACGCGTCGATTCATGTCCAGACACGTTCGGACACTTAGTACAATACTCACAGGTGTAGCTGACGTTATAGCATTTTGACAGGCGAGGCACTCGGTAACTGACAGTTGACCTATTACGGTTTATATGATACGGGCGACTCAATGTTTAGCTGACAGGTGTACTATATCGACGCATATATTAAACGCGACGTACAGTCTGACAGTATAACGTCACGTTTTCGCATTTTTGACGTCACTTTTAAAATCTACAGTGCACTAACATAGGCTGGTTATACAACGTGTATAGCCTCGTTTTAATGTAGAATGACCAAAACTGTTACAGATTTAGCGATAAAATGAACGTCAAAATAGGGTTTTCGTCTTTTTTGCAACCGCTTACTATATCGATTTTGATAATTTTTGTATCAGATGATAGTCCTTCTAAAACTCTTCAAAATTAACCCCATGTTACCGAATCCATTTTTGACCGTTTCCGAGTTATGACGTAACAGAGATTTTTAAACTATATTTTCAACTTCGAGTAAACCGTATAAATTATACACCGTTGGACAGGTCTCGGCTCGCTGATTCTAAAAGTGTACAGTTTTATATGCCAAAGTCTTACCGTTTCCGATTTATAAGGGTTTATATAAAGTCACGTGACCTATAATAAAATCGAAAAAACGCGATTTCTCGCTTATTTACGAACCGATATACGTAATTCCGGTACCGTTAGAAAGGCATTTTTATAAGCTTTCTGGTGAATGGGATGACGGCACTGTTTTAACGATATCGCATTTTAGCACTTTCTAATAAAGTTCAAATAACCAGTACAAATATCTTACAAAACGAAAAAATATAAATAGATCTACCTGTTACTCCTTCAAAGTCCAAACTAGAAATGACTTATTCGCGTCCGGAACTGAAGAATAAAACTTGCTTAAAAAACAGGTGACAGTCGACGCATTGACTGACAGTTGTCACCGGTACAGGTTATGGCGCGTTTCCGCATGACTGATAATTTATTGACGACTGACAGGTGTAGTATACCTAGGGTTTCCGCTTTTTGGGGGCGAAATTTATTTTTAACTTCTCCATTTTCGGCTCGACGCTCAGTTACAAGTGATGTTCAATGTACTCTTTTAACCGGATATGACGTCACGAAAAACACCCCTTGTACGTATCATATTTGGTACGAGTCATTTAGGATGAATCATAAAAAACAAAGGCAGTTTTATTCTTTATATCTTTATTTTTATAAAAAATCATTCACAATATTTTTTACATACGCATCATGGTTTATTATACATGTATACATAAAAAATGTCTTTTAAACGTCTATACTTCGACACGCGCATTGGTCTGATTCGATTTAGACTCAGGATCATCCTCGTTCTTCGGATCGAAATTGTACCCGATTTTTGCTTAGGGAAAAATTCGTAATGTCTTGGACCTCTTCATCCATTGTTTTCTGGTTGCTCATATCTGTTCAAAACTGGTCCCTTTTCACGCTTGATCGGCACTGTTGCCGGATACCCAATCAATATTTCTTCCGAAATGTGCATTTCAATATGTTTCATCGTTTCTTCTGGGTCTAGTAATAAAAATCTGGATTGGCATACTTTTGTCGCTTAGGGTAGATGTTGACTGAAATATTCTTACTTTTTCGCTTCTGAGGCGTTTCGCTCTGTTCAGACTTCCTACGTTCAACTTCCGATTTAGCCATTTCAACCGCTTGGGCTACGGGCGTTACCAACTTGAGTGTTGGTTGTTGTTTCATTTCCGCTAGTTTTCTGAGATGAGCTCCGCTGCCTACGATATATCGACCTTCGTGATCGGGTTTAACGTAACCGTCTCTCAAGTCCTTGAAATGTTGATACCATTTTTCCGGGTCATCTACATAAGGCACCCATTTCTGTCGTTTATAATCGTATACCTCTATGGAACCCATAGTAATTTCCGTCACAGCGTATGTCCGTTGTCCACTTTACCGGGAAATGCTCCTTTGTTCTTATGTATGCTGTGGGAATCTACTGAGATAATCGTATCTCTTCTATAGAACACTCGTTCTTACTCATTCCCTTTCGTCGTCTTCCTCACTTTCATCATTTTCGTCAACCTTGTCAGCGTCTTTCACATTATAGTCCGGCCATATTTCGGTAAATAGATCTTTTCTGAGTTTAATCGCCTGTCTTACAGATTCGGCAAAATCCATTCCGTGCTCCTTTCTGAGAGTCTTTGCCGATTGCAAGATTTGCGGTTGTACGGATCCTTCTTCTAAGTGGTGATAATCGATAAGAAAATCCGCGTAATCTAACCTTAGTCGCTTACGTAGATTCGGTAAAAATTCATTCGCGCTTCTGGCCATAGCACCCCTACGGGTATGACCCTCATCCATGTATTCTTTGATTTTTTCGACGAACTGTTCCCAAATATCCTTTCTAAGCGGCTCTTGAAATCGTGAGTTCCATATTTCTTTACGCGTACTTCGTTCTCGCAAATCCGCCTTATATCTTTTACCAGGGGGTCCCATCGAGGGACGCCTCTTCACAGTTTCTTCGTCAATCGATTCCGTATCACTATCACTGTTATATCGTTTTTGACCCATTAAAGGTACTCTTTCTTCAGTATCGTCATCGGAATCGTGTTCTGACTCGGGCATTTGTTCAAATATGTCGGTACGAAAACGGTCTTTTTCTGACGTTGTCGATTTCAGATCGACTACCAAATAGCCGTGGGGTTTAGCCGTCGCTCGCTCAAATACTTTCATAAATATCCCGCTATTCGAGGGGTATATTCTCTTTGCCAAAGTAGCGACTTGTTGTCTGTCAATAGGATTATTGAATAGGACCAAGTATTGCGTGTTGAGAGCGATATCTCGGCAAGCTTTGCCCTGTGGGAATAGGTTCTGAGTTAGGTAGATGACCGATAAATTCCTATGGTGACTTCCTTTAGTAAAAAGATCGGCAATACGCTGGTCGCATTTAGCTTCCGTCATCAGATCGTCAAAAATAATGAGATTCTTTTTACTAACATCGAAATAGTCCCTACTACTTATAAAGTCTGGAATACCGGGACTGAATTCTATCCAAGGTATCCTTCGCTGGATTTCGTCGTAAAGGGGTTGCCACTGTCCGAAACACCATATTATACGTTCGACGGGTTCTTTGATCATGTTGGAAAGTAACATTATTCTAGTCCATTCAGTTTTTCCGCTACCACTCGGTCCGCTTACTACCATCGTGAATGGGTGTTGAAACGTCATTTTTTCGGAAGCCGAAATTCGCGTCTCATCGACCCCTCCTCCGTGTTTATTACTTTGGTGTCTACGCATGTTGTCAAGCCTCGAGAATGACATATGACAAACTGGACAGTTATGCATTTTCAAGTAGCCGTTTGATTCGGCCATTCTAACGTTCGTTTGTTTAGGTCATTCTTACGAACTTTAGTCCTCCTCCTCCTCCTCCTCCTCCTCCTCCTCCTCCTCCTCCTCCTCCTCCTCCTCCTCCCCCCCCCTCCTCCTCCTCCTCCTCCTCCTCCTCCTCCTCCTCCTCCTCCTCCTCCTCCTCCTCCTCCTCCTCCTCCTCCTCCTCCTCCTCCTCCTCCTCCTCGTGCGTAAGAATGGCCGAATCAAACGGCTACTTGAAAATGCATAACTGTCCAGTTTGTCATATGTCATTCTCGAGGCTTGACAACATGCGTAGACACCAAAGTAATAAACACGGAGGAGGGGTCGATGAGACGCGAATTTCGGCTTCCGAAAAAATGACGTTTCAACACCCATTCACGATGGTAGTAAGCGGACCGAGTGGTAGCGGAAAAACTGAATGGACTAGAATAATGTTACTTTCCAACATGATCAAAGAACCCGTCGAACGTATAATATGGTGTTTCGGACAGTGGCAACCCCTTTACGACGAAATCCAGCGAAGGATACCTTGGATAGAATTCAGTCCCGGTATTCCAGACTTTATAAGTAGTAGGGACTATTTCGATGTTAGTAAAAAGAATCTCATTATTTTTGACGATCTGATGACGGAAGCTAAATGCGACCAGCGTATTGCCGATCTTTTTACTAAAGGAAGTCACCATAGGAATTTATCGGTCATCTACCTAACTCAGAACCTATTCCCACAGGGCAAAGCTTGCCGAGATATCGCTCTCAACACGCAATACTTGGTCCTATTCAATAATCCTATTGACAGACAACAAGTCGCTACTTTGGCAAAGAGAATATACCCCTCGAATAGCGGGATATTTATGAAAGTATTTGAGCGAGCGACGGCTAAACCCCACGGCTATTTGGTAGTCGATCTGAAATCGACAACGTCAGAAAAAGACCGTTTTCGTACCGACATATTTGAACAAATGCCCGAGTCAGAACACGATTCCGATGACGATACTGAAGAAAGAGTACCTTTAATGGGTCAAAAACGATATAACAGTGATAGTGATACGGAATCGATTGACGAAGAAACTGTGAAGAGGCGTCCCTCGATGGGACCCCCTGGTAAAAGATATAAGGCGGATTTGCGAGAACGAAGTACGCGTAAAGAAATATGGAACTCACGATTTCAAGAGCCGCTTAGAAAGGATATTTGGGAACAGTTCGTCGAAAAAATCAAAGAATACATGGATGAGGGTCATACCCGTAGGGGTGCTATGGCCAGAAGCGCGAATGAATTTTTACCGAATCTACGTAAGCGACTAAGGTTAGATTACGCGGATTTTCTTATCGATTATCACCGCTTAGAAGAAGGATCCGTACAACCGCAAATCTTGCAATCGGCAAAGACTCTCAGAAAGGAGCACGGAATGGATTTTGCCGAATCTGTAAGACAGGCGATTAAACTCAGAAAAGATCTATTTACCGAAATATGGCCGGACTATAATGTGAAAGACGCTGACAAGGTTGACGAAAATGATGAAAGTGAGGAAGACGACGAAAGGGAATGAGTAAGAACGAGTGTTCTATAGAAGAGATACGATTATCTCAGTAGATTCCCACAGCATACATAAGAACAAAGGAGCATTTCCCGGTAAAGTGGACAACGGACATACGCTGTGACGGAAATTACTATGGGTTCCATAGAGGTATACGATTATAAACGACAGAAATGGGTGCCTTATGTAGATGACCCGGAAAAATGGTATCAACATTTCAAGGACTTGAGAGACGGTTACGTTAAACCCGATCACGAAGGTCGATATATCGTAGGCAGCGGAGCTCATCTCAGAAAACTAGCGGAAATGAAACAACAACCAACACTCAAGTTGGTAACGCCCGTAGCCCAAGCGGTTGAAATGGCTAAATCGGAAGTTGAACGTAGGAAGTCTGAACAGAGCGAAACGCCTCAGAAGCGAAAAAGTAAGAATATTTCAGTCAACATCTACCCTAAGCGACAAAAGTATGCCAATCCAGATTTTTATTACTAGACCCAGAAGAAACGATGAAACATATTGAAATGCACATTTCGGAAGAAATATTGATTGGGTATCCGGCAACAGTGCCGATCAAGCGTGAAAAGGGACCAGTTTTGAACAGATATGAGCAACCAGAAAACAATGGATGAAGAGGTCCAAGACATTACGAATTTTTCCCTAAGCAAAAATCGGGTACAATTTCGATCCGAAGAACGAGGATGATCCTGAGTCTAAATCGAATCAGACCAATGCGCGTGTCGAAGTATAGACGTTTAAAAGACATTTTTTATGTATACATGTATAATAAACCATGATGCGTATGTAAAAAATATTGTGAATGATTTTTTATAAAAATAAAGATATAAAGAATAAAACTGCCTTTGTTTTTTATGATTCATCCTAAATGACTCGTACCAAATATGATACGTACAAGGGGTGTTTTTCGTGACGTCATATCCGGTTAAAAGAGTACATTGAACATCACTTGTAACTGAGCGTCGAGCCGAAAATGGAGAAGTTAAAAATAAATTTCGCCCCCAAAAAGCGGAAACCCTAGGTATACTACACCTGTCAGTCGTCAATAAATTATCAGTCATGCGGAAACGCGCCATAACCTGTACCGGTGACAACTGTCAGTCAATGCGTCGACTGTCACCTGTTTTTTAAGCAAGTTTTATTCTTCAGTTCCGGACGCGAATAAGTCATTTCTAGTTTGGACTTTGAAGGAGTAACAGGTAGATCTATTTATATTTTTTCGTTTTGTAAGATATTTGTACTGGTTATTTGAACTTTATTAGAAAGTGCTAAAATGCGATATCGTTAAAACAGTGCCGTCATCCCATTCACCAGAAAGCTTATAAAAATGCCTTTCTAACGGTACCGGAATTACGTATATCGGTTCGTAAATAAGCGAGAAATCGCGTTTTTTCGATTTTATTATAGGTCACGTGACTTTATATAAACCCTTATAAATCGGAAACGGTAAGACTTTGGCATATAAAACTGTACACTTTTAGAATCAGCGAGCCGAGACCTGTCCAACGGTGTATAATTTATACGGTTTACTCGAAGTTGAAAATATAGTTTAAAAATCTCTGTTACGTCATAACTCGGAAACGGTCAAAAATGGATTCGGTAACATGGGGTTAATTTTGAAGAGTTTTAGAAGGACTATCATCTGATACAAAAATTATCAAAATCGATATAGTAAGCGGTTGCAAAAAAGACGAAAACCCTATTTTGACGTTCATTTTATCGCTAAATCTGTAACAGTTTTGGTCATTCTACATTAAAACGAGGCTATACACGTTGTATAACCAGCCTATGTTAGTGCACTGTAGATTTTAAAAGTGACGTCAAAAATGCGAAAACGTGACGTTATACTGTCAGACAGTACGTCGCCTTTAATATATGCGTCGATATAGTACACCTGTCAGCTAAACATTGAGTCGCCCGTATCATATAAACCGTAATAGGTCAACTGTCAGTTACCGAGTGCCTCGCCTGTCAAAATGCTATAACGTCAGCTACACCTGTGAGTATTGTACTAAGTGTCCGAACGTGTCTGGACATGAATCGACGCGTGCGCACGTTCTTTTTGAATACCGAAAATGCTCTTTTTCGACCTTTTGTACACCAATTTTATTTTCTGACACGGTTCTTTCCTATAACCCGAGAATCCAATGTGGTAAGGGAAAGATTTAATGGCCTCAAATCGTTGCCCGGTTTTCTTCAACAACGAATCTGGATGATCCAAACAACTCTCTATACAATCGTACATGGTCAAGAAAGATAGACGCGTTAAGGTGTTTTTCGATTGCGTAGTTGGACAGTTTAAAAAGTGTTGTCATGTTGAACGTTGATGGTAAATTGAACGTAGAGGGGACATTGTACTGACTATATATGGAACGAGTCGAGTACTGAAACGTGATGTTATGAAAACTCTGTCGGACAGTACGTTGCCAAGAGAAATACGTTATTGCATAATTTGTACCCGTCAACTGTCAGGCATTGTGTCATCTGTCAAAAATGTCTAGACTATGACGACCATGCCCTTATAGTTCAGGGCCTGTTCGCCCCTAAAGTTTAGGGCTTGCTCGCCCCTATAAAAAGACTGTTTTGTTTGCCTCCAAAAAAAATGCGGTTTTGTATGCCCCTATCAAGACGCCTATACTACTACTATGGCTTTATCGAAGCCGTAGTTACGATATTTTATAACAACATCGACGGAATACTTTGATCGCGAAAAAACGTACCACGCTTTGGCCGAGTTCACCACCAGTGAACCTACGGAAGGCATAATCTGAGCAGGAGTCAAACTGCTGTCTATACAGACCACGAAGAACACATGATCTTGCATCAGACTGAACGTGGTCGCAAACAGATCTGGTTCCATGCTTACCAAAAATGCATGAACGTCCTTTTCTCAGATACCATATAAAATTTAGCTGTATTCTTTGTTGGCTAAATGTCTTCAAGTCAAAATATAACTTCTTGTATGTTATTTTGACTCTAAACGTATCCAATTTTACATTTGACGTCTTATCTTAGCCTGTACCTGATAACCAGTATGGTTCTACTAAACAACAACACAGTTCGGAATATATGCAATGTTTTGAAGTTACAAAATGAAAAACCATGAGCTTTTAGAGCTCTTAAATGACCAACATGTTACCCATGTCCATAAAAAATCTTTAGAGCACAATGGTCTCCAAGTTGTGCTTAAGAACTACTTCAAGTTGCGTTAGCTCATGTACGCTATTGACTGACGCGATACCGATTCTTTGTGACGATACATTACACATAGTAGGTACAGACAGCTGCTACCGAAACACGTCACATTAGACAGATCTATATCGTCGCTTTTCAACGAATACCTCGTAACTGCAGCTTGTTTTAAGCTGCAGTAACGACGTTTTGGTTGAAAAGCAGTGATGTGTTCTATAGTACAATAACCTTGTATTTAATGACTGAGACGTGACTAGGTGGCGAGTCACATTATTTCGGAAAGCATTTCCTAAGATCAAATAGTTATTGATGACAAATACAATTTGTCACTGCTAATCATGTGAGTGTCCAATTGAATACAATCTCTGATAGCCTGCAATTCCTACGTCCCGTCACGGATGCAACAGGGTTTGCAATGCATCTCAGATTCTTTGATGCCTTCGTGTTCGACCTACCTTTTGGACCTATGAAATTGAAGTATATTTTAAAATTTCGCCGCTATATCTCGCATAAACGAGGCTACCGGCTAGTTTAGGTGACGTCTATACATAGCCACGCCCCCGTCTACAATGAACCGCTAGCGAAGACTAAGTCAGATAGAGTCTGTAAAGTAGATTCTACGCGATATAAACATTCAATGCGCTGCGCGCATTTGAATGTTTATTTCGCGTAGAATCTATTATACCACCTCATTCTAATACAACTATTTTTTTTCGAGAATACAGTAGAAATATATATCTACAATAGAAGTGATCTTGATAAGCGATGTTTCTGTTTGAAGGTAATGCTGACGCGCAATTCAGTTGTGCTTGCAAAGGTATCCTTTCCAAACCGCCAAAATGTCTGTCTGCTTCAAATTTAGATGTGTTGCAGAAGAAATAGTATGAGTTGGCATCTGGAAAAGGCTCCTAAATGACATGTGAGACCAATATGGATCCAGACTAGCATGTGTATACGCCCAGTCTGATCTAAAAACTTTTTGTTCTGTAATAGCTTTCTAAGAACTGAAGAGAGCAGTGTTTTATATAGACTGATCTTGATCCACAATAGTATCATATGTTCTTCACCAGATATGTATATGTTAAGGTAGAATACTTGTAATGTCCCCATTTTGAGATTAATAAAACATCGGATTTTTTTTCGAGCGTCGTCGTTACGTATCCGAACCTTTTCGGGCGCGGTCGTAAACATTCGGTGGTGGAAAGGTCCACCGTCGAATGTTTTCGACTTCGCCCGAATAATTCCTACGTCGCGCGAATCTCATTAGGGGTAAATTATCTTAAATTGTACTTCATCATACTGTCCGCTAATTCGCGATATTTCCGTCAGTTAAAACGTTTTCAATCTTACTACACTAAAGAATTTTAAGATCACGAATTGACCTTCATAAATGGTCACCAGATAAGTGAAAGTTCAAGTTCTAAATATTCTGATTTCGGAACATACGTGATACATGTGCATCTAGTATGTATCACTACTTCATGCACTCATTTAGTACGACAAGAAAAACTAGTAGACTATTCTCTTCAAATTTTGCTGGAATCTAGAAAAGACCTCCTATGAGTCTACAATAGACAAGTAGCCACCGGAAGTAGTCCATAGAGGCAAAAGGCGAACATTTTAAACGGGAATGGTTGACTGTTAATCCAATAAAAAATTATCTTACCGGTTATTAACGAATTCGTTCAATTTTATAGCTTTTGTCCCACTTTAAACTTCGCTTTATCGCTGTGTATTGAATGCATGTGCGCTTTATCGCTGTATATTCACGTGCGCCGTCATTGTTTTCTCCGCATTTTTTTGGGGGGGGGGGGGGAGCCTCGTTTTGATAATGTCGATTTGTTACTATTTTATAGTATAAATTCTCAAACCGTTCTCCGTGTACATAATTTTAATTGCCCATAAACCCATTGTTGTCACCGGAAGTGTTCTGCGGGTACAGACTAAAACGATAACTGAAAGGGGTCTATAGAACAATAAGAGCAGTGCATAATATTACAAGATATTAGTATAAACCATAAATTCCTGTCATTTCTCTTACCAATGTCACATCAGCAATCTCTCCGAGCCTCTGGTTGTTCATCGCACCTAGATTTGACGACATTGATAGGAGACATACAATTATGGAAGAAGAGTCCGCGCGACTTGGATGGAACTCGCGACCTAATGATTGAGAGTTCGGCGCATCTTGGACTTTACAAACTGGTCATGTCAATGAGTCTCTTTTCATTTGACGCGATCCATGTACGTACATTTCGTGTTTCATTCATTCACAATTTGGTCACAGCTGTGATAAACATTCCCGCTAATTATGTTGTTAGCTTACTTACCCTTTCTGAAACACAGAGTTGTACTGCGTCAATATTAAACATGGACAACTTTATATAGGTAGACATGGTCCGTTACATAGCAGTGTGTTTTTAAAACAGATATTGTCAAAGTGGCGTAATTTTGAAGATGCCACCGGTTAATGCTGAAAGAGCAAAATTGTAAGGCTGATGATCAAAATGTCCGCCATCCCTTTGACAATTGCCAAAGAGTTCTTTATCTAAGCCGTAAAACGCATGGTTGGTTTGTTTGTGAAATGGGTAATCTTTTTCTCTACGGTTTCAGTCAATGAACCTAAAAAAATCTGAAAACAGTGAAACCGTGCGTTGAATGATATGCCCTATCCATGTAGATCTTCATGTATTTGTAAACTAATGAAGACTTATGTAGTCCGTAACGTGCACAATCGATCATTCGTATTTGAACAGGTTTCATCAAGATCTATCTGGTCAGAATGTGGATGCTGACCTTTGTAAATATTTCTCGTAAAACCAAGTTTACTCATTATCCGTATCTTGCATGTTACGTGTACGTACGTGCGCATTACTTGTTTTTACATGAGCATCTTCGTCACAGCTGTTGTTATTAATTTATGCTAATTTTCACCAACCCTAATCCATTTTGTCTCTATACCACGAGTCAATGGACTGAAATTCTACGAATTAAGCAAAAATACGCATAAACACACAACATGCTTGTTAGAACGTAGGCCTACCTCAATTTTAAGGAAAATACTCATTTTTGACGTGTTGTCGTAGAAGATTAAAAAAACAACAAAAAAACCAAGAGACATGCTCACCAATAGTCCGTTGCTTTTCAATAAAAACCTCAGCTTTAAACAGCTACAGTTACGAGGTTTTTGTTGAAAAATTCTCGATTTGCAGCTTCTATATTACAACTGAATAGATAATTCAACCCAACATTAATGAAAACAGAAGAAGATGATTACGATTAATATAGTTCACGATAAATGACCTGACGGGGCATCTCCAGCTAATAGCTAGGAATGCTCTGCCAGGTCATCCATCTTGAGATATACATTGACTTATCAGCATGCATGTATTCTTATTCGCACTGTTCAATAACACGAATGTTGCTAGTGACAAGAACGAACCGTAACGTACAGACAACTTCATAAATTTAATATATCGAAAATTATGATCTCTCGTTAAACCATATTTTTGTTCACAAATGAGACTGGCCTTTGACCATGAAAACCCGACCTTGAACAGGCTGCTGATCAAACCATCGTCACCTTTTCTCGTAATTACAGCTTGTTGAAAGCTATATTTATGAGGTTTAGGTTAAAAAGTAGCGATATTCTTTCTTTTCATGTCACACGGACTGAAAAGTAATGTACTAAGATAAACTATTTAACCCATGATTTTTACGTAGTTCTGTGAAATACATTACAGCACATTCTACGTTAATGAGTCGTGAAATAATGCGTTATTTTGATCCAGCAGGAGAAAACATATAATCAATGCTTTTCAGCAAAAACCTCGTAACCGCAGCTGGTTTCAAGCTGCAGTTACGAGGTTTTTGTTGAAAAGCGACGATATTATGAATCCTCGATTATCTTCAAAAACCTCGTAACCACAAGCTGTAGTTAAAGCTGTAGTTACGAGATTTTGGAAGAGAATCAGCATTGTACAATATCAGATAGATATTATCGTCACCTTAGAATAGAAAGGTTCTATCTAACATTTTGGTCAAAATTGAGATTTTTACATTTTTAAAGACGGTATGAACCAATGCAGCTTCTGTGTAAAAATCAGATCAATCTGAACATAAATGATGAAGATATTCAACAAAATGTAAAGGTTCTATCTACCTATCTCAGAATGTGTTGGAGGAGAAAGGTTCTAAGTGTATACCAATTTGTAGAGAAAGGACCTATTTGACACATGGGTCCTTTCTATTTAAACAAATTATGTTCAAAGTTAGGATATTATGACTGTGAAAGGTTCTATATGACAAATAGAACCTTTCATTGCTATTGAAATATTCTTTCTTCATGAAACATATGCCATCTTATCAGTGATAAAAAAATATTTACTGGCTAAAATTTCACACCTTGTTGGAAAACAATTAACAGGTTTCAGTCAACACACATATAGACCTGGAGAAAACTTGTGAAAGTGAATGGAAGATGGAAATTGCTTTTTCGCTGCCGTTGCTGCAAGTATTGAGGATTATACATTTGGTGACTTGACAGAGTTCAGACAATCTTTATGTGATTCTAATGCCCCAGAAAAATGAAAACTATCCAGTTTATGGCTTTTGATTCAGACAGTTGTTATCAACGAGAAATCTTCCTAAAAGAAGTGCATTATTTGCGACAACGTGGAGAATGGAACACTTATTTGGCAGATTGTTTGCCCTTAGCAATTGCTAATAAATTTAAATCAAGCTATGTCAGTTCTACTATCATAAATATTAAGCCAAGTTCCTAGTCTGAGAGCGAATCATACCAACTTATTGAAGTGGCGCATTTATAACTGTAAGGCAGTAAGAACATTATAAAGTCACTGAATCTATCACACAAAAGATTCAAACAGAACAGACATCACCGGGAAAGAATGATGGCGCAAATACCCCCAGAAACTCGAATAATAGCCCCACCCTAAAGGGCGGACTATGAAACTCCAGATAAGAAATCATCCAGGAAAGGGTACGGAATGAGCGTCAATGGAAGTCTATAGATGCGTAAGCGAAACAAATATGAGGGGAAATCGTATGTGTGACAATCTGCCAAGATATAAATGCAGATTCAAATGCAACCAGCACGTGAGCGAGAAGATATTTGATGTGTAGTATTCACTCGTGAACTTTGAAAGGCAGCGGTGTTTCATATGCAACGTTGTTACCCAAAGGACTCTGATACACAAGAAAATTGATACGAAGCAAAAGTCTCTACAATATCATTTACCAGTCAACAGTGAAAATGTAAGAGTATGTGCTTACCTTTTTAGAGAGACTCTCGACATGTACGTTATACACTTGCACGAAAACTACATGGAACATTTTAAGGCGAGGATAGAATGGGACGAAACCGACCTGGCAATAAAATTGATGAAGAAACGATTGATTGTCACATTATTCAATGAGTGAGGTACAAAGAAAGAATATTTGGCCCACGATCTAAACATAAAGAAGATGTTGGAACTTTACAGAGACTGCTGTAGACACAAAGGAATAGCCACTGTTTAGGAGGACAATTACAGATCAGTTTTCTGTGAGAATTTCAATATTTTTTTTAAATCCAAGAATGATCACTATTCTACATGCGCAAAGTATCAACGCCATCACATGACATGAATGACAAACAGAATGAATACGACAATCATCAGGCAAGTAAAACCCAGGCCCAGGAAGAAAAAGAAAAAAAATGAACGAAAAGCAAAACTTGATTTAAAATATTGTGTTGCTACTTTTGATTTACAGGCGTTTTGACAACACCCTGTTCCCTAGTTAGTGGACTATACTATATTATGTTGCTATAATCATACAGTGTACGATTTTTATGACAAACAGGCATTTTATCATTAATTTTGTGGGAGGAAACACATGGAAAAAGAGGCTCGTGTGAGATAGCCACTTGCCCTTTGAAGAGTTCTCAATCATTTTGTTGGTCAGGGGTGTTGAAGAAACAAATATGTAGCTGCATCATACATGTGTTATGTTTCTTATTTACCTCAATTAAAGGCAATAAACCATAAGGTTTTTCAATCTGGTCTCAGTCTGATGGAATGCGACTTTGTACATTCTACAATCAAACAAGCAAAGTAATTAACATCCATCTGTGTCCCTTCACACTGGGGTACACTCATCAAAACAGCTAGGAGGAAACGTCCATATATTGCAGTCCCATCAAAAGTTTACCACGTAAGCCTCTTGTTACAAATATCATCTAAATCTACACACTACAACTGAGGTTTGTAGAATTAATTGGTTGAATATCAAATTGATTCGCATTAAAAGAGAAGAACCGAAAGTACTGTTGATCAATTATTCCTTTTATGAAAATAGTTTCATGAAAGTGAATACTGTGCAGAGAGAAACAAGGAAGAAAGGTCAAGTCAACACATGGCCGATGAATGACTCAGAAAAAGGACAAATTCTATCTCACGCGTCCACCAGTTTCAGAACAAAAGAAACAAGATGTGTTTGAGAAACACGAATGCCCCCGAAAGTGCCATTTCTTCTAAAAGCTTTCATGTATATGGTTGGTAAGGATTAACGTATGACATTGAGAAAGTTCATATTGCATGTAAGAGATAGATATCATTGAAAGAAAGTTACATACCAAATTTGAGGTTTGTATGTCAAATACTTTTGGAGGAAAGGCAAATGTTAAGTTTTCGCACAGACAGACGGACGGACAGACGGACACGAGTAAAACAATATACCCCCGATCTTTTTATACTGGGGCATAAAAAGACTTAGTTAATTTGTGTAAAAATGAAGTCATACCAACCGACTTCCATTCATATTAAAATAATCTTCCAACTGCTAGAAATTGCTAAGACAAAATACCAAGTTGCTCAAAGGATGAAGACTCGGATACATTATTATCGTACAATGAGCCTTTTCCTATGAAAGTAAGAATATCAAATATGTGTATAGACCATGAACTAACCACGGTTGATCAATATGCAATGATGCTTAATATTTGCGCAAAAATGTCCATTTTGAACCTCATTTTGTGAAAATACAGCCATATAAAATGTTTTATATATAATGTATTTGCTTAATCTGTTGGTATCAAAAGGATCTATTTGTCACATATAACCCAAAACCAGCATTTATCAGCAAAAAGAGTTCAAATAAAAAGGTTTTATGTGACACATAGAACCTTTCTATTTATACCAAAGTGTCCTTGCTATTACAAACTTAGTTGGAAGTGAAAGGGCCTATCTACATTATTGGTCATATTGATCAAAGTATTGATCATAATCAATTAGAACATATATAAAATTAAACATTAAATACAAATACATAATCAGTGTAAATGTTGTTTTTGTGTATTAATTTCCTGATTTATACCAGAACTTTAAACCTTTAAACGCGATTTTCTCAAAACTATCAAAATGTTACATATAACCTTTCTATTCTAAGGTGACGTTATGTGAAAGCAAACAACAGATAAGCTGACAATAATTGTGAGGAACACTGAATGAACTTTTAGTATGACTGTTCTACGTCCTCGCATAGTTTGGTCCAAAACAACAGATGTCTGCACTGATCTAAATTCTCAAAGGTGGTGCAGATTGCAAAATCAGTGTTAATCAGTGTAGTAAAAATAAGAATGGTATAGATGAAGCAATTCAAACACGATGGGAAAAGGAAAAAATGTGAATCTATATTTTCTGTTCAATCTACGTGTTTATTGTAAACATATCATAAATCATCTTTAGCAACATCCATTCTTATCTGCAACAGCTTTAAAATTGAAACAGTCCATAGGTAAAGTTTAATCCATTCCCAAGCAGTGACGCCTTTCGACGCCCAATAAGATAAAGGCCTAGGAAACCATTGTGGGAAATGAGGAAATGGCTGTGACAAGCTATTTCTTCATTTCCCAAAATGTTCTTTTTACCCAGAAAACAAAGAAATCCAGAGTTTTATTCACTTGAAAGTGCCGTCTGCAGCATCTTTGAAATCTTAACGATCTATTTTTTGTCGGTTGTGTAAGGTTAAAATGTTTTTCCTTCCTCATATTTAACCTAATCTGTTCTATTTCATCATACTATTTATTCAACTGCACATTCAACTGTCCGTGCTGGATTATAACTCGGTTATAAAATGGCTCGTTAATATAGTTCTGATTTCTGTCGTCCTAAAAAGTGTCGATCTTTTATCAGACAACGTATTAGTTAGAACGCCAAAATTGAAAGCTGATGCATATGACAATTATGTCACCGAAACAATTTTAAAAAAGAATTGCAAATATCATTGTCGAAAAGCCAAATGAATTTGGTTTTTAGAATTTGAATGCTTACTTTTTTGCAAGATTTTAAAATATCATAATTATACTTGAATGCGTCCATATTGCCATTTATTCGCTTTTTTTTCAAAGAATTTTCAACAGCTTTTTATCAAATGACATATACCTTTTCAAAACTAACCCTGGGTTTGTTTTACTGAAAAGATAGACAAATGAACACAAAGAAGAAATTGTTGCTGACCAGCACTTTCTCCTTTCGCCTCATAATCTCCTATTGATCATAGATCATAGGCTAGTTTTACCATTTACTTTGTCATTTGCAGCCACTTTCAATTGAAATGAGCTGTAATGCTTTCAGAATAAAACGAGAATCGTGACAGCTCTTGTTTTAACCATTTCCAAAACGACAAAAAATGTTCCAATTTGAAAGCTACTGCAGACAACAAATTGGACGTTGTAGCACAGAGAATATTGAGGCAAAAGGAGAAAATGCTGACTATCAGCATTTTCTTCTTTTGTCTTAATGTTTTCCCAAGCCGTTTCTAATAAGGACTTCAAAACCAGGTCTTGTTTATAAACCAAAACAACTGAGACGACTATAACTTGCCATGAGAACTTAATATTCTCTAGCAAAACTTCGCGTCATCCCACAAGCACAAATCGTGAGAGTTCAGTATGGGAAAATTGTGTAACATGCCAATAAAACACCATGTGAAAACCATTACGTTATTACAACAAAAAATGCAGACTCATTAAGTTTCTACTGCATGAACTTATGGCTCCCACTCATCTAGCTTGAACTTCTTGACTTCAATTAACAAGTCATTGGTACAAAAAGGCTATTAAAGCAGGCACACTTCCCTGCTTTTCAACAAAAACCTCGTAACTGCAGCTTGTTTAAAGAAAATGAAAAACGATTATATGTAGCCTTGAAGACCTATTTTTTCCTCGCAAACTCAGATGTAAACTTATAATTATGTAGCCTCATCATTCTAACTTATATGCTCAGCTGCATCCTCGACGAAGCAAATTTGGAAATCCATAAAAAATTATGTTCTATGTTGTAGGTAGTCATATCAATTTTAGAGGGTAACAAATATGTAACAATCTCAAACGTTAAATCTACTGGGAAGCTCAAACCCATGTATTGTTTGGGTAAGGGTTAAAGAAAATAGTGTTGGTAATCAGCAATCATTCAAACCATTCAGACCATTCTACGATTCAGACCATTCCAAAAACTGCTATATCTGCGAGTGCGTTATATATCACGATTTGCTTTCTATTTATCATTTATTTGACATGTCCGAATTTCCATCAGACGGGACAAATTTAGCTACAAATTAAGAAAAATGAGATTAGCGCGCTAATCCTGGCCACAAAACCTAATCCAAAACGTCTTAATCTGGATAACAATAGAACAAGGTCACGTCTTCCAGTTTTAGTACAACTTAAGGGTGAATCGGAACATAATTCGATAACATTTGACCCTTTCCTAAACAGTAAAATGATAGGAGTACAATTTGAAAGCTGCTGCAGACGACAAAATGTATATTGAGAAATATAGAATGTTTGCATAATATTGCACAGAAATAATGAGGAAAAAATGAGAAAAAACCGGTTATCAGCATTTTGTTCTTTTGTCTTAATGTTTCCAAAGCATTTTTTACTAGGGACGTTTAAACCAGGTCATGTTTTGGGAAAGAGTGAAACCACAGGAGGTACGAACTAGATATTTACGATGTTTTAATGCTAGAAGTGACTAAATGTAGTCCTGACAGGTATTGTTAAGTGAATCACGATTACCTACCGAATGCAGAACATTTATATAGCTCACGATAAATGACATGACAGAGCATCCCTAGCTTATGGCTAGAGATGCACTGTCATGTCATTTATCGTGGGCTATAACAAAGTACATTTGTATTTACCTTTTTGAATTGGCGCTGATAGTTTTAATGGAAGAGCAAGGATTATTCTGGAAGTGGCGAACTTGATCCACATGATAACTCCACCAGCTGCAAAAGAGTCAAACGAAATGTTGACTGATGTTCACTTTAAGCGCCAATGCGTAAGCGGTAAGATAACTCTCATGTTATACCAATCACCCCCCCCCCCTGTTTCGAGTTAATTTTTTCCTTCATTATACATCACCCATTAGCCATCCTCTTATAAATAACCCTCGTTTAGTGCTCTTTTGAAATTTGTGACTGCTTAATTGCGACTTTGAAATAGGTCTCGTTAAATGCCCTTGCAGAACATCTCTAGCCATTTGAAAATTATGGATGCTCGGCCAGGTCATTTATCAGGACCTATGTCCTGTATAATTGTTGACACTGTTATCAAACCCTATATATCATTTTGCTGACCATTGCCAATAAACCGATGTAGGCCTACTGTCTCGTATATGACCTCCTGGGTTCAAACTTTCCCTAAGGTTCACAGAGTCTGTATTGACATATTGTCGTGACTAACCCATGTCGTATTGTGGTTTTCTTTGTGCTCTATTATCTACATTCACGATACTAGATCCACGAAATCAGAGCACGAAATGCCCTTGTATATGACAGGATTTATGAATTGTGGTGAGACAGCTCGACACCGACCTGGATATCACTAACAATGGCTGATGCAAAATGTGCAAACATCGTTACGTTAGTATTTTATGCTCGAACGATTTGCTCGCTATGCATGTAGGCTATTGTATAAGTAATATTCATGGTGGAGATTGTGCATGATGGGATGGATAACGAATACGGGTAAATTTGCCTCGCTTTAGGTAAAAAATTGTGCAATAATTTTCTACGTCAATTTTCAAGCGGTTTGTTGCATGTACCCTGCATTACCGAGCTCTTGAGCTCTTGATATATGACTTGTTTGTAGAATCTTTGTAATTTGTCCAAAAATTGATCCCAACCGACCAGAAAAGCGACAAAAAATTCAGGTCATTTTTCTAGTCGGTTGGGATCGATTATTGAGAAAAGTACAAGGAGTTTCCAGATTAGTAATACATCTGAGAAAAGGGCTCAGTAAGGCAGAGTACATGCATGAAACTGCATGAAAATTGACGCAGAAATAAGAAGTTATTGCACAAATTCTTACCCGAAGCGTGGTTAATTTGGCCGTAGTCGTTACCATTTCGCTTTCTGGTAGGTTGGGACAACATTTTGGAAAAAGTACCACGAGTTATCTAAAATGCCATACATCTGATGAAAGAGCTCAGTAAGGCAGGGTACATGCAACAGACCTTTTGAAAATTGACGCACAAATAAGGAAGTTATTGCAAAAAATCTTACCAGCATCGAGATTATTTTGTCCGTATTTGTTATCCATCCCATGATGCACAATCTCCACCGTGATATTGCCAATGTTTCTTGCCACTCATAATTCTCACTCCAAACGACGAATTAGGGAGCTTCAAACGAAAGTTACTGCAAACAACAAACTGAAGTAGTAAATGTGTGTGTGATAACATGGACGGAAAAGGAGAAATTCGTCAGTGTAATTGCAAAACCGTATTACTCAAGTTTAAAGCTGGTTAAACGGTTTTGTAAAACCACTGACGAATTGCTGATTATCAACAATTTGTTCGTCAGCTCGTGCCTAAATACAGCCTGATCAGATCACATACTCCTCATTTGTTATATCTGCGAGCAACGAAGAAGTTGCAGATTTGTACGACCCCCTCTCCAAACCTACCTCGTTGTTCCTGTGAATCAGAAAATATCCCAATGAATGACAAAACTACATAAACCTTTTTTTTCATGGAAATATGCATAACGCATGTTTTATTAATGATTTATATTATATGTGAAATGACAAACAAGGTAATTAATTTTAAAAAGAGTACAAAAATAGACGTCGACGTTTAGTTATACTGATTAAAAACAAAACTTTACATGTACTTGTCAGTAGCCACAAATACGAGGGGGGGTCTGTAGCTCACAGCCGAGGGTAGATGTACTAATCGGGAATTTTTTCTGTATCATGGAAGAACTTTGATTCATTTCGATATCTTTCCAAACAGATGTATGCTTTAAGGTTTACAGACTCCGAAAAAATCTACACTTTCTAGCCGTACGAAATGAATCAAATTTCACACACTTGTAAATACACTTCACATAAGTTGATTCACCGTGCCGGATTTCAAGATTATGCTTTCATAAATATTATTCTACTCTTTATTCATATGCAAGGGAGGTAATTTTTAACAATTTTGTCAAATATTTTCATAAGTATGCATTAATTCAAAATTCTAAACCGTGAAAATGCTTATGTTTGTATTTGTAATGGAAATGTACCACAGTATAGGAATTTTGTGCACTTTTCAAATTTTGCATCTGGCTCTTTGGTGCTTTTGGGGGGTTGGATACCTTAACTTGTCAAATAGGGGTTTTCAAGTCTTTGCAACGTCCCTTCTTGATTCCACATTATATTCTATCTTAGCTGGACAATGAGTCGTTGAACAGTAAAGGTCAATGCCTTCTAATATTCCCCATCTCTGTTCAGCCATGGTGCATTGACCGCCCAGCCACAGCTTGTTCAATTATACGCCATATGGATATTAATATTTGTCCTTCTAGGGCGGAAAAGCTTACTACAGCTATATTTTCTGTTTATTTTAAATCAAAATACGATACGGGTACTTTTTGTACTGTTCTTTTGATTACTTTGATAAATAGTAAAGTGTTTAGTTAGGTAGATTGAGATAGAATAAGAATCACTCGAATGTGACAAGTTTCGAATCTGGTCAGGCTGCACAACGTGTGCAGTCTGATAAGTTTCAAAATTTGTCGTCTTCGATTCAGCCATATTTTGTCACGTTGGCAACCATATGTCAATGTTTGAATAAACTACGTGTAATGCCCGGGAGTATAGACTTTCAGGCTATTTGCATTATCTTAGATACATTGTCTGATGATCGGAGTGTGATTATCATAGGTCATTAACACCGGAGAGCGATGAGGGCGATTGTTCTTTGATTCGTCAGAAACCATCATTTCAAAAGAATGTTTGCAGACAAAATAAAATGATTTTATGCATACGGTTGGCCTCTGTTATACATTTCTATTTGATATTCAAAGACGACTGACACTAGACTGTTTGCTTTGTGGTCATTACACCATTGACGTGAATGAACTGGCACTGGCCTTTATTTGAGCAGTGATATTTCTAATGCGATCTGATGGCATTTGAGACCAAAATAGACCAAGATCATCTTCATAGTCCGAAAAAAATTCGTACTTTACTCTGATAGTTGCTAAATGCAATGAAAC